>JAJAQA010000025.1:1727500-1880000 GCA_021464565.1 Rutilus rutilus | reverse complement strand
TGCTCCGTTTGTTCCTGAAACATATTTGGAGTAACTGAAGCCTTTGTTCTGTTCCGCTTCAAGTACTTTACTGTAATTAGTTCAGGATAAATAGGTATTTGGACTGTATTTCTAATGAGGCTTTGGGTAAAACGAGCTCAGCTTTAGAAAAGATAAACACAGATGGTTCGTCTGTAGTGCGGCAGATTTAAGTATGTTCAACAGCGGCTCACAATAGAAACACTCGATATACACTAACCCATAATACACATATACACTCAGACCAAACATTATTCAGACACCAGATATAATTTTGGATGTTATTTCACTAGTGTGTGCAGGACACTATAGTTCATTTATGTGAGTGAGGAGAGCAAAATAAAGTAAACTGTGACATATTATACACAAATATTCTTCATTCAGTGACTACCAGTGACATGTATAAATATTTAGGACCAAAAATGATTACTTTGAGCTGATCATGTTTTGCTGAAGTGTGTTTTCTTTAATTGCTAATGCTCTTTTTACACACAGACTGAACACAATGAAGCATTGCTTGGTGATTGGTTGAGCTAAACTGGTATTATCTAATTGTGTAGTTAAATTTAACAGCTGACAGATATTCAACATAATTCATGTGTGAGACAGTCTAACAGAAGGACGGACAAAACCAGTCAAATATCAGCTGAGTTCTGCTCATATTTTATTACCATTTTCTAAACTATAGCGAATAAACTGATAATGTGAGAAATGTTGAAGGAGTCTGAATAAATGTTGGTTTGACTGTATAAATATTGTATTTGGGCATTTTTTGCATTGACATTTGTGTGTATTTGCACATTTTGGCAAATTATACATTGTGATAAGTAAACATTAATAAATATACATAGAAAGTAATTAAACTATTTATAGGCTACTGTAGAAATACTGTAAGTAGCATGATAGTATTGGGTTTTTAATTTAATTGAGTTTTTTTTTCTGTGAACCCACAGGACTCATCAGAGTCTGTCAGTCAGCGGTCAGGTATGATTGACATGTGGCCGTGACCCCGGGGTCGAGCTGATGTAGGTGAGTCATGTGACCTCTGACCCCTGCAGGCTCAATGACTCAAGTTACTGTGATTCAGAAGAATAAAGTAGCGTAGCGTAGCGTACTGGAGATACTGTATACAACATTATATATATATATATATATATATCCTGTCAGTCCTGTAGTTTACTGGAGTATTTTAGTTCATTGATTCAATTATTTTGCAAACATTACCATCTAGTGGCTGTGACTGGTATTGCAAATTCCTTTGCACTTGGTTAATATTGAAAATCATAAATGTTTCTTGAGCATCAAATCATCATATTAGAGTGATTTGTGAAGGATCATGTGACACTGAAGACTGGAGTAATGATGCTGAAAATTCAGCTTTGATCACAGGAATAAATTACACTTTACTGTATATTCACATAGAAAACAGCTGATTTACATTATAAGAATATCTCACTATTTTTACTGTATTTTTCAACAAATAAATGTGAACCTAGTGAGCGTAAAGATTTATATGATAAAAAAAAAAATCTAGTTTAAAGTTGCACATACCATCCAGAAATAGCATTTCTATTTTCATGTTAATTTTGATGTAATGACTTTGATTTGATGGTTTAGCCATCAAGAAACATGCCAAGTTTTGCCCTAAAGTCGTAAATTGAGAAATGTGTTCATTATAGTACAGGTATATTAAGTCCCTGCATATGCAGTGCATCATGTAATGGTTTTGGAAGTAATAAAAATGGGTGTCAGATAATTAAATCTCTTTTTTTTTTCCAATAGGGACCTGAGTAAAATAGCAGCATAAACCATAATAAAGACGAACAAAACAACATGAAAAGTACAAATGTGGAGGACTATGAGCTAAAACACTGATCAAACCTCTTTAGAAATGCTCCAAAGGTTTCTTTTAGGACATATAGATGTCAGAATTTATCTTTTTTTATTAATATTTTTTATTTTTTATTTTTACACATTATATAAGTGTTTCCTGACGCATGTTCATGTTGTGTGGCGTCTCGGGATGACAGAGAAATGCTTGTCACATTCGTCTCCAGTCCAGCCAGAGGCCGTCGATCAGGCCTGTGAAACACACACACACACACACACACACACACACACACCAATGGCCCTTCTGTGCCCGACAGCCATTCAGGGCGTTAAGAAGTGTGTGTGAGTGTAGATGGTGAACGATGCCACAGGGATGACTGACGCTCTGGAAACATTAACTGTCTGTGGCGCTTTTTTCCCTTTCACACATTTTAGTAATCAATTCGAAAGCTTAATCACTCAAAATTCATCCTCTGAAAGCCATTTTGAAGTTGGACATGCAAACAGTACTTTAAAGTCGGGAAGTTGCATTTTTGCATTTTAAAAGACCCAGATAACTTATATTCTGACCTCTTTACAATTATAATTAGAAAGTACAACAAGGTCATGCGTTTAGATGCTTTGATTTGTTGGTTTGTAGTAACATCTTTTCTTCCCTATTGTTCTGTATATCCGAGTGAAACGCTTCTCAAACAAGAACAAATGTGGGCGGGGCTTGATTTGTCTGTGGGGAATTGATTGGATGGTTGTAGTTTGCTATTGGTGGATCTCATGTGAGTGACAGGTTGCCCCGCCCACATCATCTGAGAAGAGAAGAGATGAGATGAGATGTCGATTATCAAAGATTATGAAGCACATGAATTTAAAGTCCCCCTTTGGTGTAAATCCAGCTTTTAATGTTGTTTATGTGTCTATGTGGTGTTTTTAATACGCTTTAAGACAAACCATGTGTAAATTCATAAGTCGACACCATTGCTGAGTATTTCCTCCTTAAAACTGCAGTGAACCAAAGACAGTCTCAAACACACACTTTGATATCGCTGGTGTTTCCAACTACCTTGTAACCAATCAGATCAACGTGTGATCGTCAACCAGTGGATCTCTGAGCTGAGTGAGTGGAGGCGGGGCTCATTTGCATATTCATAGAACCGCGCATACTGAGTGAGTGAGTGGAGGCGGGGCTCATTTGCATATTCATAGAACCGTGCATACTGAGCTGAGTGAGTGAGTGGAGGCGGGGCTCATTTGCATATTCATAGAACCGCGCATACTGAGCTGAGTGAGTGAGTGAGTGGAGGCGGGGCTCATTTGCATATTCATAGAACCGCGTATACTGAACTGAGTGAGTGAGTGGAGGCGGGGCTCATTTGCATATTCATAGAACCACATATACTAAATGAGACGAGGGTGTCAAGTTACATATTTTAAGGCATGGAGAAATGTTTATAGCCAAGATTTAGCGTGTATTGTTCAGTAATAGCAGCCGAGTGTCAGTCCGGTGTTGTGGTGTGATGCTGAAAGCGTGTGATTCTGTGGTGTGTTTGGGATCCTCAAGGCCTTTTGCTGCAGCTGTCAATGACAGATTTGTCAAGTTAATTAAAGCCATGCTGTTCATTACTGACACGATCAATGTACTGTGTTCACTTTCTCTCTTCCCGCACGGAAGCGGCATCTCTCTGGTTTTCTATATGGACATTTCTGCACTCAAACAGAACAAGATGACAGCGGCGAAGCCTGTGTTTTACTCTAGGCTACTCTACAGTCTTCTGTGCTTTCTGGCACTAGAGACTTTGTTTTGCCACGATACGCCCTCGGGGAAGGACAAGTAGCATGTGTTACAATCGTACAATCAATGTGCGATCAATATAATGCGTCCTTGCTGTATTCATTTCATCACAAACACAACTACATCCATTGAAGAGCTCTGAGGTCCTCTGGGATCGATCATTGGGATATTTTAGGTGCTCAGTACATTAAAGAATCAATGCAATCACACAAAACGTTAGTTCAGATGCAACATTCATCACGAGTCCACAATTAGAGTGATCATCCTCCATTCACTTAGAGAAGTCACTGACACATATTGATGAATGCACTACAGCAACACACTGTTTCTCTTAACTACTCATTGCTTTTCTATTGAACGCTCAGATGAAGTTACACTGAAATTGCATGAATCAGTGAACGTCAAAGGACCATCTCTAGTGATTAGACATGATACGAGTGCCAAATCAACATTTATGAGTGAACATGTGAAGAGTTCTGATGTAAAAGCCTCTAAGTGCCGTCTGACATTTTCTTCTAGAATGATTTTTATCAAGCTCGTATATTTAAGGTCAGTAAATTCACTTAAATGGCAATGAAAATTACCTATTAATTGTCATTTAAGTGAAATTACTGAACTTAAATATACGAGCTTGATAAAAATGATTCAGATGGCACTCAGGCTTTTGCATCTGAACTCTTCATATACTTATGATCAACCACAGTTAATGCAAACTATACACTCTTAGAAGAAAAGGTTTGGCGCTTCATATATAGAATCTTTTCCCATCATGGGATCACTTCACTTTTTTTTTTTCAAAATTGAAATAACCTGTTAAACTTGAAAGCATTATGCAATGATTTAAGACATTTCTTTGGAAGCTTGTTTCCGTCACAGAATATAAAATAAAAAAGGTAAGTGAGACTTTTTATCTGACACTTCTGACTTTTTTATCTCACAATTGCGAGTTTAAATCAGAATTGCGTGATATAAAGTCGCAATTGCGTGTTATAAAGTCAGAATTGTGAGATATAAAGTCAGAATTCTGAGATATAAAGTCAGAATTGCGTGATATAAAGTCGCAATTGCGTGTTATAAAGTCAGAATTCTGAGATATAAAGTCAGAATTGCGTGATATAAAGTCGCAATTGCATGTTATAAAGTCAGAATTGCGTGATATAAAGTCAGAATTGCGTGTTATAAAGTCAGAATTGCGAGATATAAAGTCGCAATTGCGTGTTATAAAGTCAGAATTGTGAGATATAAAGTCAGAATTGTGTGATATAAAGTCGCAATTGCGTGATATAAAGTCAGAATTGTGTAATATAAAGTCGCAATTGCGTGTTATAAAGTCAGAATTGTGAGATATAAACTAAGAAATAAATTGCGAGTTATAAAGTAAGAATTGCGTGTTATAAAGTCAGAAATGTGAGAAATAAAATAAGAAATAAATTGCAATTGCGACTTTATATCACACAGTTCTTCTGACTATATAACTCGTAATTGTGAGATAAAAAGTTGCAATTATCTTTTAAAATGTTTTATGCTGTGGCGGAAACCAGCTTCCATGCATTTCCCCTTTTTTTGCATTAATATTCTTTAAAATTGAGTCAAGAACCCTAGAGTTCTCTATAGAACAAATTTTTTTTTTCTTCTGTGAGTGACAGAACATGTGAGTTTGTTTGTCTAAAGCCACTAGTGTTCGCTGTGCATTTGCAAGGATGTTGTGTGTGGCAGAAGAGCTCGTCTCTCCTCAAGACATTTGAGCAATAGTAAAGTGATTGTTCCCTTCGCAAACTAGCGTCATATCTGTCTGTCGTCAGAGGGAGTAGATGGAAAGCACCAGTGTGTGTGTGCATCAGTCAGACGACACACACACACGGCTCACACACTCTCCTCCGCTGACGTCTGAGCATCTCTGGATGTATTTGAGCTCATGATCTGATCCGACCACATCTTATCAGTGAGAGGTTAGTTTGCATGTAGCACTTATTATTTTACTGTAATAAGTTTAATAAGTTTACTGTAATCGCTGTTCTGTTGCTCGGATAATGTGATTGTTTCGATCAGTATGTTGATAGACTCTTAAAAATAAAGGTTCCAAAAGTGATGTGACGCAGTGATGTCATAGAAGAACCATTTTGGGTTCCACAAAAGAACCTTTCAGTGAACAGGCCTTTTGTTTTTTCTTAGTGTGAAGAACATTTTAATATTTTAAGCAACCTTTTTCCACTATAAAGAACCTTTTGTGGAATGAAAAGATTCCTTGGATGGTATTCTCTTTCCCTGCAAGCGTTTTTTTTTATTTTAATTTTAAAAGTTGCCAGCCAGCGCCAGCATTTTTGATCCTTTTTCGCACAAATTTTATTTTGTTGTATGAATATCTGAACATGCAATACAGTGCTATGCATAAGTTTAGACACCCATGCTAAAGTTGACTAAAAAGAGGAATAAAAAATCATCTTTTGGAAATTGAACTTAATGCCTTAATTTAAAAAATTAGGAAAAATCCAACCTTTAAGGACACCAATTTTCTTTGTGAATGAATAATGCATCGTAAATAAATAAATGTTCTTCCTTAAAATACATGGTGCATAAGTTTGGACACCCCTATGTTAAATTCCCATAGAGGCAGGCAGATTTTTAAAGGCCAGTTACTTCATGGATCCAGGATACTATGCATCCTGATAAAGTTCCCTTGGCCTTTGGAATTAAAATAGCCCCACATCATCACATAGCCTTCACCATACCTAGAGATTGGCATGGGGTACTTTCCATAAGATCATCTCTCAATGCAAATCAAACTAGCTATTAGGCTAACTAAAATAAAACCATGCCAATCTCATTTTAAGGAAGAACATGTATTTATTTACGATACATTATTCATTCACAAAGAAAATTGGTGTCCTTAAAGGTTGGATTTTTCCTAATTTTTTAAATTAAGGCATTAAGTTCAATTTCCAAAAGATGATTTTTTATTCCTCTTTTTAGTCAACTTTAGTATGGGTGTCTAAACTTATGCATAGCACTGTACCTCAAAAGAAAGAACAGAACCACTGCTTTTAAACAAACTAAAACAATTATTCTAGCTTCATGCATTACTTTTTATCAACAACTTACAATATGGGTAAGTTTCAGAAAAAAAGCAAAAATCTGGAGAAAATCTCATTTTTGTCAAAGATTTCGTCCGGATAGGATTCAGACTTCAGAGCGATGATCAAAACACAGAGTCCATCAACACCTCAAAGCTTCAGTCGTTCATGGGTTCAACATTTCACTCAGTAACATTAGCAGTTTTGATTTATGTGCTGTTTAATGTTTGATGATATTTGACATGTGCGTCAGCAATGCTTCTATCGCTCGTTTCTGCTTCTTCTTCTCCTGTGTTCTGATCAGGAGATTCTGTACTACATAGCGCCCCCTACCGTGCAACAGAGAAAACATGGAAAGCCGGAAAATTCTGCCAATGGCAGGGAAAGAGTTAAAGGTTCTTCATGGAACCATTGATGCCGAGAAAGATCCTTTGTGTATGTTAATTGGATTGGATGTTTTCCGGTTACTCAAAGCTAATGAAAGTGTCTTAATATTAGAAGTTTACAATCATAATTTTGCAATGTTTATTTGAAATTTTGTTTTATTTCAAAGGGGTCATATAATGGTACATGCACTTTTACAAGTTGATTGCACTGAAATGTCTGTTGGCAGTGCCTGTACACAACCATCCTATCATGATAAAAATCCATCCAGTGGTTTTGTTTTAATCTCCTTATATGTTTGACCATCTCTGAAATCAAGCCGTTCGATATTGTGACGTCATAAGATCGTACGCCCCTCCCGCTATTGTGATTGACAGCTGTGTTTCAACACAAGACCCGCCCTGAGCAAGCTGTGACAGCCGTTGTCATAGTAGTCCGCCATTGTTGATATGCTGGAGTAGAATGGCGTCTAAGCGATTGTGGTGTTCTGTTCTTAGATGTAATAAGGAACACAGCAGTCATTTGGATGTTCCTAAATCCGAGCCGTTGAAGAAGCAGTGGCTGAGTTTTGTTTTTGAAGCAATATGCCCAAAGGATTGACGCGGGGATTCCCTCATGGGGATTCCCCACGATCGTCTGTGCTTTCATGTTTGCACGAATCATTTCACACCAGACAGCTTCACAAACGAGAAAAAACGGATCGGTACCAACGTGTTCCTGCTGAACCTCCAGAAGATGTGAGTGTAATGTTTTATTAACCTTTATATTAGTATTTATATTAATCTTTGCGAAATTTGCAAACCTTGCTGCAGGCTTCACGATGAATGCGTCTAAGGTTTACACTCAGGGTACATTACGGCATGTTTTCTATGTACGACGTTCTCAATATAATTCATAATCCCACGTTTATAACGAATAACACGTGGTTATTGTGTTAGATACGGTCAGAGAATGTCTAATACGGTGTACCCACAGAACAGAGGGGCGGGGTGAGCAAAGCTCATTATCATTTAAAGACACATGCACTGAAACGGCGTGCTGAAAACAGAGCTGTTTTTGACCAGGTAAAATTAGTGTTTTCTTACAATACTAATGAGAATTTTTAATTAAAGTATATTACAAACTTTTAATTTAGACCCTAAAGAATCATATTAGCTTGTACAAAAATGGCATTATATGACCCCTTCAAGATAAAATGCATTGAGTTTTTGAAAAGGCTGAGACAGGGAAACACGCTGGTGTTCGTGGGAAAATGTTGATTCTTTGGCCCAGAATATGATGTGTTCTCAGAACACCCACACAGACAGCGAGAAGATGAGCAAAACAGCTAAATTAAGACACATTAATGTATTTTTTTTACTTCAGCAGTCTCTCGTCTCCCGTGTTCAATGTCAGTCTGAGTTAAAGTGTAATTTCGCCGATTTTCAACCCACTTAGTTTGGTACTAGTATAAGTAAATGAACCATGTTAGCTCCAGGGATTTTGTGAACTTCAGGGATTGTACTTCCGCATTATCCCCCGCCCACGAACAGTCGGATCGTCAGAGGGTTGTTAACAGGACAGTGATTGTACAAGTAGTTTTATCACTGAAACAGCATTATGGTATAATGAAACACTTTACTTTTACTTAGAAGTATTTCCTACTAGAGCAAGGTGGTATTTGACTTTGGCTAAGCGTATCTATAGCAGACTGGTGGGAGTGGCCTTGGACGGCAACATGCCTAGTGCATTATGGGAGTTGAAGTTTTCCTGCCTATTTGGCAATTTTCTCCGCTTTCTCTCCCGATTTCAAAAAAAGTTTTTTTTTTTATATCAAATTATAAAAAAAATTCTGTTGCATAATAGAAGCAACCCTGAAACAAAAAAATTACATGATTTCTAGGCAACAATCTTGAATATTTCTTTTAATAATGGCCATACATTGTTAAAGTCCCCCTGTGGTGAAAACCAAGCTTTTAATGTTGTTTATGTGTCTATGTGGTGTTTTTAATGGTGTTCACGTGTAAATTCATAAGTCGACACCATTGCTGAGTATTTCCTCCTTAAAACTGCAGTGAACCAAAGACAGTCTCAAAAACACGCTTTGAAATCGCTGGTGTTTCTGACGTCACAAACTACCTTGTAACCAATCAGATCAACGTGTGATCGCCAACCAGTGGATCTCTGAGCTGAGTGAGTGAGTGGAGGCGGGGCTCATTTGAATATTCATAGAAAAAAACGTTTAAATATTTTATTTTGGTGATCAAAGATGAGTTTTAAGGGATACAATTATTGACTATAAATGTTTATAGACAATTTAAACATTTAAATGTTACTCAGGAGTGGCCCATTGAGAGTGCTTAGAAGTTGATTGGGATGAAATATAGATTTATTTACATGATCAAACCCCAAACTGGCATAATTTAGTGGAGACATTAGATATCAACTGATATTGTCTACATGTTGAACACGCAGTGGTGTAGTTCTGTGTTTTAGTGCTGTTATTCTTTAGAAACGTGACAAATGGTTTGATTCCTTCAAGGTAAAGAGCCTGTGATGTTTCAGCATTTCCTCATGCTCTCAGGCACACATCAGTCTCCACCGCTTTGCTACTACTATTAGTGGGTTAAAACGAAGCCGATGGAAGGGGGAAAGAGCGCGATCCGATTGGTGTCGGGAAGCTTTTATCTGTGCAGGCGTTTGTCTCTAAGGAGTCTCTTCACACATGGATGCTTATTTTAAAAGCTTGAAGCTCCCAACAGTGCTGTCCAGTTTCATCCTGGCCCGGCGAGAGTTTACCGATGACCCTTAGACTGTGAGCTCTATTTACTGAGATTATCTAGGAATTTTAGTTGTAAACTGAAGTTCTTCCACCAAGAAAAGTATTCAGTTTTTCTGGTAACACTTTAGAATATGGTCTCATTTGTTAACGTTAGTTAAAGAGCCCATTATTGTTCCCACTTATAAAGTCTTGTTGTTTCCAGGCTCTACTAGAGCAGGTTTTCCTGCTTGAATGTTGATTATTTTCCTCATATTCTCCATTGTTGCGGCTCCTCTCTTCCCAGTCTGTCAGTAACGCTCTGTTTACTTCCTGTCTCTATGAAGCCCCTCCTTCTGAAAAGCACACTGTGCTCTGATTGGTCGGCTGGAGCAGTGTGTTGTGATTGGTCGAGCTCTTCGAGTGTGTTTGGGAAATGTCCCGCCCCTTACCATAACTGCCAGTTTAACACACTACTAACTAACTCAACCAGGCCCCGCCCCTTTATTCTGCGTATGAATTATTTAAATGAGGAATATTGTGACGTGTTCGTTCCCGGAAGAAACTCAAGACTACAATGGAGGCGTTTCAGGAGTTCAGAAACACTGACAGTCTGATATAGAGAACAACTGGAGCTTCTTCATGATCAAACAGCAACACTACACACTAAAGAGAAGCATAATAGGTCTCTAATATGAACTAACAATGAGCAATTTATCAATACAGCATATATTAACCTTTGTAAATGTTAGATAATAAAAACATGCATGTTAATTCACAATGCAACTTTTAATATTAAACCAAAAAAACAAACATTAGTAAATGGTAAAATTAAAGCGCCCCTATTATATTTTTCCGAATATTCCCTTTCATGCAGTGTGTAATATAGCTGTTCGTGAATGTAAACGTTCTGCAAAGTTGTGAAGTCGAAAGTGCACAATAAATAGAGGTTTAGTCTCCCAAAAGAAAGAATCGACTCTGAACCGCCGAAACGAGTCGTTTGTGATCCGAATCCCAGTGTGTTACGGTTCTACATCACTAGAAGATACATTTGCATATAATGCCCGTCTATGTTGTACATTGTCCGTCCGCGAACTTTACCGTCATTTTACTGACGACTGCTTCTCAAATCTCGGAGTTCAACGCGGGATTCGCTAAACGCGGAATTCGCTAAACACTGGATTCGCTAAACGTGGGATTCACTAAACGCGGGATTCGCTAAATGCGGAATTCGCTAAACACGGGATTCGCTAAACGCGGAATTCGCTAAACACGGGATTCGCTATACGCGGGATTCGCTAAACACGGGATTCGCTAAACGCGGAATTCGCTAAACACGGGATTCGCTAAACGCGGGATTCGCTAAACACGGGATTCGCTATACGCGGGATTCGCTAAACGCGGGATTCGCTAAACGCGGGATTCGCTAAACGCGGGATTCGCTAAACGCTTGCTCTTGAAAGATGGGTCAGTACCCAGTTCATCTGGACTAACTTGCTCCTCAGAATCACAACCTGTAAGTATGAATAATTACTGATGTATATATTTCCTACCAGGTGTTCAAAATATGTAGTTTTGTGTTTTGTGTAAGTTTCCGGCAAACTCGCGTTATTACTGTCTTACTGATAGACCAATCACAACAGACTGAGCCGTCTGGCCAATCAGAGCAGAGCATCTCTCGGAGAGGAGGGATTTAGAGAGATTGATTCATCAGAGGAGTCGTTGAACAATTTATATTGTGTTTTTTTTTTTACGTTTGATGCATGTGAACCTGTTGTAGGAGACTCCAACATTAGGAGCCTTTAAAATAGCATAATGGGGCACTAAGATTAATAAATGCTGTATTATTCATTGTTAATTCATGTTAACAAATGAAACCTTATAGAAAAGTGTCACCATTTTTCCATACGATGTTGTTCTGCATGTGATGACGTGTCTTTTCTCTGTAACATCTCAGTGTTTGACAGACCGTATAATTTCTTGCGTAATACAGCGAGCTCTCTAAAAGTGTTGTGCAGCTTTGCTAAATAAGAGGTTTATGGTCGGATTTGCATATGCATTCTGTATATATATATATATATATACACTCAGACCAAACATTATTCAGACACCAGATATAATTTTTTTTATTTTTTTACTAGTGTGATCAGGACACTATAGTTCATTTATGTGAGTGAGGAGAGCGAAATAAAGTAAACTGACATTATACCCAAATATTCTTCATACAGTGACTACCAGTAAAATGTATAAATATTTGGGATCAAAAATGATTTCAACACTTTGTCCTGATCATGTTTTGCTGAAGTGTGTTTTCTTTAATTGCTAATGCTCTTTTTACACACAGACTGAACAAAATGAAGCATTGCTTGGTGATTGGTTGAGCTAAACTGGTATTATCTAATTGTGTAGTTAAATTTAACAGCTGACAGATATTCAACATAATTCATGTGTGAGACAGTCTAACAGAAGGACGGACAAAACCAGTCAAATATCAACTGAGTTCTGCTCATATTTTATTACCGTTTTCTAAACTATAGCGAATAAACTGTGATAATGTGAGAAATGTTGAAGGCGTCTGAATAAATGTTGGTTTCACTGTATATATATATATATATCCTCCATTGACATCTGCATTAAACATGCATGGCACTGACATTACAGTCATCTTATCAGTCAGGATGAACAAACTGTGGGCAATTGAAAGTGACAGTAGTGTATAGAAAATCAATGGAGCGTGTGCATCAGCCTGCAGTTGAGTCGATGTGTGTGTGTGTGTGTGAGTGTGTGTGTGTGAGAGACTCAGTGTGCTGAATGATGCTGACTGTAAGTGTACAGTAGTAAGTGAAGCTCGTCACTGTTGGATTAGAGCAGAGCCGGAGCCGCTCACATTTAAACCCAGCTGTAAGTACACTGATAAACACACACACACACACACACACCACTGCGCTCATGTTAACAGATTTCCCTGCAAACGGCACCGGCTCACACACACAGACGCAGAACAGCAGGTAAACTCTTCACATTCATTCTCTCGGACTATTGAAATACGTCCTGTAGATTTAATTTAACATTTTGTTTGTTCGTGGGCATTATATTAGATGTGAAGTTATATTTTAGTCATCATTTTGAACAATTTGAGTTGAATATGTCGTCACAAACTTATTGTGTGATTATATGTCTGTGTTTGTTCACTTTACATATATTCTGTTTAATAAGGAACAATTTCTGTTGATAATATTTGTATTCACCCTTTTCATGTATTAGAACTTTATTTTGGTTACCAAAAATCACTTTATATTAGATATAAAGTACAAAAATATAGCCATATGAAGATTTTAGTCATCCTTTTGAACAATTTTAATTCAGTCTGTCAGAAATTAAATCATTGTGATCTTATGATTATTTTCTGTCTGTTGAATGTGGAATACATTTTGTAGATTTTACTTTAAAAAATTATTTTTGGTTGACAAATACCACTTTATATTAGATATAAAGTACAAAAATAGCCATCTAGTCATCATTTTGAGCAATTATAAATGTTAGCTTGTTGTGATTGTTTTATGTCTGTCTTTGTTCACCTCTACATTTATTCTTTTGAATTAAGAACAATTTCTGTAGATAATATTTTTTATTTAACATTTTATGTGTTAAAACATCTATATCTATCTATATATATATATATATATATATATACACTTAAACCTAATTACTTTAAATAAACTAAACGTAAACTGAAATAAAATAAAATATAAAACAGACCTTAAACTTGTTTTATTTCAGATATTTGCCAAGGCAGCATTTCCCATTTTGATTTAGTTTAAATTGATGTATTAAAATAACTAAAACTGAAATAAAAATGTATTTAAAAAAAAAATATATATATATAAAAATGACAAAAAAATCACTTAAACTTTAACTGAAATTAAAATGAAAATAGAAAATATTAACAAAATCTAATTCAAAATATTATTAAAAACTATAATAGTATCTCAATGAAACTATAATAACACTTAACCCAGCTAATAAAAAGTATGCTCTAAGAACATTTTGCTAACGTTCACATTAAGTTATGAAAACCTTATTTCTGAATGTTCCTGAAGGTTAAAAAAATCCAGTTTTAAAATGTTTTGTATGCAAATATTATAGACATTAAGGAAAATGTTTCAGAATGTTCTGAAACAAGTAATAACGTTTGAAAAACATTAGATGACCATCTGAGAAAGAAAAAAAATTACATGAACAATGCAAGTAACATTTTTGACACATTTTGAGAACGTTATTAAAAACCAGACAACTTTAAATGAACATAATAGTGTTGTTACTAGAAGAACGTTTGTTCATAAGTTCTAGAGAACATTGACGTTGAACAAAGTTCTAGAACATTCCCTGTTCACTTGGAAAAATGCCACTTTTAGATTAGATATCAAATACAAAAATAGCAATATGATGATTTTTCTCATCATTTTGAGCAATTGTAATTGAATCAGAAATGAAATCATTGTGAGCTGATTATTTTCCGTCTGTGTTTGTTCTGGTGACGCCGGTCGCTTGTTGTTCCAGTCTGCATGAGGTCTTCGGCTGGCTATTTTAAAGTCGTGAGATGGAAAAAAAATATATTTTCATCTCCCAGATTTTAACATAGTCTGACCTTTTTGAGCATCTTCAATCCATCTGGATACTTTGAGTTTATGTGATCAACCCGTTTCTGTCGCAACACTTCACACAGACTGAGAGCGTTGAGTGGTTACTGATGTTTGGCACTTAACATGTATTTCATTCACACTTAAAAACGTAATTGCATTGAATGAAGTGTCTGAATCTGCACTCAGTTGCTCAGCTTTTTCAAAAATGTTGACACTTGACACTTGACTTGCAGGTAATTCAAATGATATTCAGACATTTTTAAGTGCGACTTTACTTTTTTTTTTACATTTAGCAGACGCTTTTATCCAAAAAAAAAGAAAAAAAAGTTGCATTTCAAGATACACATTTTTACATTCTTATCAGTTCTTGCTTCCCCTGGGAATCGAACTCATGACCGTGGTGTTGTAAGTGCCAACGCTCTACTGTTTGAGCTACAGGAAAGCTTAATAATTGTTACCATAAAGTGTTTACAGTGAATCTTTCCACGAATCTGCGGTTTGAACCGGAGCCTTTAACTTGAATGTTTTTTGATCACATTAACATTAAATAAATAAATAAAAATAAATCCTCTTATGGCACCTACACAGATGGGTCATTTAATCACTCTCTCTGGCAGGTTTAATTACTTCCTTTTAATCGTAAGGGTCACTGTCTGTGCCCAATTTAAATCATTACAATTATCAAGCTTTCCTGCACAACACATTTTATGTGCGGTGAAAGAGTTATCCGTTTTCATCAATAGGGTTTTGGTGTTAGCATGTTGCTAAGCTAATGCTCAGATCACAGCATGTCTCTCAGCTTCCCTCAGATCTGATTTGTGTGTGTGTGTGTGTGTGTGTGTGTTTGATGAGATGACGCAGAGACGTCCACCTGGGTTTTCCAGAGGACATGTTCTCTACACCTTCAGACAGGAGCCGTTAGCGGGAACTAATCGATACGCAGAGCCACGGGACGCTTTATCAGCCACTGAAGGGCTTCAGTTCATATAGCGAAAGTTAGAAATGTTCAATATCTTCAAGCACTGCAGGACGCCGACGTTAAAAGAGCAAAAAATCTCTCTACAAGCTCTTGTTTTTAATACTTATAAGCAATACCACACGGGGAAAGAGTGCTGTTTTCCTGAACATCAGCACGTTTGGAACTGTGATTTCAATAAACAAGTAGTTAATATTAGGTGACTTACATTTTAGACTCAGAATATTGTCTGTTTTGCTCAATTTTGCCAACGAAAATAGTGTAAAATAAATCCACAGCAGGTCTTCGAGCAACACCGATGTGTGAATCTGTGTTTCTGAACGAATCAGTCTTGATTAATGCCTCATCGACTCACTCATAAAGAAGAGCTGCGTCTGAAATCACACACTCTCTTGAGCTGGTTATTATTTTGAATAAGTACTTTGTCACCGCTAAAAAAGTATGTTTTATATAGTATGAATGTAATCCGTAACGCAGCCATAGTCACTTGCTTTGTCCCTGAATGAATCGGCGGTTTTGAACGAATCATTTGACTCAATGATTCAATGACTCGCTCGTTTAGACAATGATTTGCCGTAAAAAAACAAACAAAACAAAAAAACAGAAATAGTATTTTCTTATAAAACATACTGCAGTAATCTTTGTTTTCTTAAACACACTTTAAAGAGTACAATGTCCCGAGAAAGTTTCATAACTTTCTTTCACATTAAAGTTTCCATTTAAACAGTTGGCTACTTTAAAGTCTGGACGTTGCGCTAGTCTTCTCTTCCCTATTGTTCCGTATATCCGAGTGAAACGCTTCTGGAACAAGAACAAATGTGGGCGGGGCTTGATTGTGTCTGTGAGGAACTGATTGGATGATTGTGGTTTGCTATTGGCTGATCTCATGTGAGTGACAGGTTATAGCCCCGCCCACATCATCAGAGAAGAGAAGAGATCCTGCAAGAGGAAGATATTCTGATTCAAGATCACCAGGAACATGAATTTAACACAATAATGATGTGCACCGATAAATCATTTATAATAAACACTGCAATATTCCATAAAAAAAATTAAAAATGGTAACTTTTGATTTTATGGTGAGCTGTAACTTCTGTGTTGTTGAACCTCCATCCTAAAGCTATAAGCAATGCTATTTGCTATGTTTTTTAAAGAAGTCATTTTTTAGTGTATCTGCAGCATGTGTTATTGCTTTGTCCATATTTCTGGAGCTCGAGGCGAATCTCAGTTTGCCGTCGCAGATCAGGAAGGTCAAGAGCACAAACAGAGCATGTTCTTATTTCCCTTAAGCCTCTTGCATCACATGCACCGCCGTTCTTGGACGCTTGAGCAACAGATAAGAGCTCAAAGCAAAAAAGCACTGCTATAACCACATTAAACCGAGCTTTTGCATCAGCAAAGATGTGTTTTTCACATTCTCCCACATGTGAGAGGTCACCGTGAAGAGGTTCTCCCGGAGAACGTGCCAGAACGTACTCTACCAGTCAAAAGTTTGGGATCGGTAAGATTTTTTATGTTTTTAGAAGTATCGTCTGCTCACCAAGGCTGCATTTATAAATAAAAAAAAACAGTAATATTGTTGAATATTATGACAATTTAGAATAACTGTTTTCTATTTTAATATTTTTTTAAATGTGATTTATATCCTGTGATCAAAGCTGAGTTTTCAGCATCATTACTCCAGTCTTCAGTGTCACATGATCCTGCAGAAATCACTCTAATATGATGATTTGATGATCAAGAAATATTTCTCATTATTATCAATGTTGAAAAAAAAACTTTTTCTGGATTCTTTGATGAATAGAAAGTTCAGAAGTACAGCATTTATTTGAGATAGAATCTTTTGTAACATTATAAATGTCTTTACTGTCACTTTTGATGAATTTAATTCATCTTTAATGAATAAAGGTATTGATTTCTTTCTTTTTTTTATTCCCCCCCAAAAAATTAAAATAAGTCTTACTGACCCCAAACTTTTGACCGGTAGTGTTTAATGTTACAAAAGCTTTATATTTCAGATAAATGCTGTTCTTTTGAACTCTCCATTCATCAAAGAATCCTGAAATAAAAATGTTAATAACTGTTTTCAACATTAATAATAATCATAAATGTTTCTTGATCATCAAATCATCATATTAGAGTGATTTCTGAAGGATCATGTGACACTGAAGACTGGATTAATGATGCTGAAAATTCAGGAATAAATTACACTTTACTGTATATTCACATAGAAAACAGATGATTTACATTGGAATAATATTTCACTATTTTTACTGTATTTTTGATCAAATAAATGCCGTCTTGAGCAGAACAGACACTCTTTTAAAAACATAAACAATCTTACAGATCAAAACTGTGTCTGGCAGTGTCTTCATGAACTCTTTGAGATGTTAATGAGGTTTGATGGAGTGACGTTTGTGTCGTCGTCACAGGAATGGAGGAGCCGGTGAACATGGATCGTGGTTTCTTCAGGAAAGTGGACGTTCCCGATCATGCACACTATATAGTGGCGTTCTTCGTGGCGATCATCGGGGCCGTGGGAGTGATCGGGAACATGCTGGTCATGTACGCCTTCTTTAGGTAGGCCTGTCGCTCTCATACTCCCAGTGCAATGTTCAATAGTCAGATCTGAGGTGGATTTAGTCAGTAACACTTTACAATAAGGTTCATTAGTTAATGTATTAACTAACATGAACTAACAATGAGCAATATTTGTTACAGTATTTATTAATCTTTGTCAAAAATCCAGCTGTTCATTGTGTGTTCATGTTAGTTCAGTGCATTAACTAATGTGAACAAATACAACCTTTGATTTTAATAATGCATTAGTAAATGTTGAAATTAATATTAGCTAAGATTAATAAATGCTGTAGAAGTATTGTTCATTCTTAGTTCATGTTAACTAATGAACCTTATTGTAAAGTGTTATCATTTATTCTTATAAGGCTGTGGCAAACTAACTTTTGACAATGAAAGTGTGTAGTTGAGAATTAAAGCATGAGTTCCCAGAGTTTGCTCTTTTATAGCTTAGGAAACTGATGAGTTTTTAATTATATGTCATTGAAGTATTAACCTGGCCTCAGATGTTTCTCCTAAAAATGTCATATAGTTTGCATATAGTGAGAGGATAGAGTAGCTGTCAAAACTTTGGAATAATTAAGATTTTTATGTTTTTGAAAGAGTGTCTTCTGCTCACCAAAGATGCATTTATTTGATCAAAAATACAGTAAAACATGAAAATATTATTACAATGTAAATCAGCTGTTTTCTATGTGAATATACAGTAAAGTGTAATTTATTCCTGTGATCAAAGCTGAATTTACAGCATCATTACTCCAGTCTTCAGTGTCACATGATCCTTCACAAATCATTCTAATATGATGATTTGATGTTATTATCAATGTTGGAAAGGATTCTTTGATTAATAGAAAGTTCAAAAGAACAACATTTATTTGAAATAGAATCTTTGTACTGTCACTATTGATCTACTTAATGTGTCCTTGGTGAATAAGTCTTTTTTTTTTTTTTTATCTTACTCAAACTTTTCAATGGTTTATTATGGTTTCCACAAAAATATGAATGTTTTCAACATTGATAATAATCATAAATGTTTCTTGATCATCAAATCATCATATTAGAATGATTTCTGAAGGATCATGTGACACTGAAGACTGGAGTAATGATGCTGTAAACTCAGCTTTGATCACAGGAATAAATTACACTTTACTGTATATTCACATAGAAAACTGTAATCATAAATTATAATAGCATTTCACTATTTTTACTGTATTTAAAGAAAATGCAGCCTTGGTGGGTTATTCTCTATTTAACCGCATAGAAGATTTTGTGATTCTTCTTTTCTGTGAGTTTTCATCTCCTTAATGTGAAATGTTTGTTCTTCTTTCTCTTAATAACTCTTGAATTATGCGTCACTGCTTGCGCGACTCACTGCTGATTTTGTGTCATTTGTTTTACTGTTGAAGTCTGCCAGTCTTGACGTGGTTTCATACTGACAGATTTATTTTAGTCTTTGCTGAAAGGGACATTTTGCCATCAGTAATAGAGGATGACAGCGGACACAGCTTCTTCACACACACTGCATCTTCTTCACACACACTGCCATGTTTTGGGAGTGAAACCTCATTTTAAATATGAAAGTGAACATGTTAAAGAGGACACTTGCTTTAGTGTAATGTTGCTGATGTAGTTATTCTTTATATCAGTAGCCGCGTCCCTTCAAATTGCGAATTGAAAATACGTCCAATGGAAACACGTAAATTTCGCAAAAACTCCCATTTATCGCAAAAAAGTTTTTCCGCTCGCATGAGGAGGTTTTTCAGGCAATTCGAAAAAGGAATATTTCGCAAAACTGCATTGGAAACAGTTTTTGCGCATTTACAGGTCACCTGACGTAGATGACGCGGTGTGTTTGGACAGAAGACGAGACAGAGCTCTTTATTAAATTCATAAAAGACAAAAGAATTACAGGAATACTGGATTCTAAACCTCAAATAAATGCCAAAATCAAGACCTCGAAGCAGAAATGAGGGAGAAACACCCAGAAACACCTCATATGTGCCGCTCTCAAGTATAATAAGGGTCGTTCCTCACCATTAATGATTGGATAACACACATACGTCTCCTTCCATTAATAATAATGGCCAGTGCAGTGGCTGGGATATAGTACATAAACCTACGTTGCCATGGTTTTTGGAATGATTTTACTGATCACGAGAGGAAAAAATAAGTTTTAGTCGCATAACATCAGTTAATGGGAACGCCGTCATTTCGCAATAGTTTTTTGTCGGCATTTAGAAAATATCGCAAAAGTTTTGCGCAAAAATGTAATGGAAACGCGCCTAGTGTCAGTGTTTCTGAACTCCCTGAAACGCCTCCATTGTAGTCTTGAGTTTCTTCCGGGAACGAACACGTCACAATATTCCTCATTTAAATAATTCATACGCAGAATAAAGGGGCGGGGCCTGGTTGAGTTAGTTAGTAGTGTGTTAAACTAGCGGTTATGGAAAGGGGATGAGATTAAACAAGATTAAAAAGAGGAGTGACACTGGTTTGAACCATTTAGAACTCCTTTAAATGTCCTCTAAATGATCAACATGATCAAAACTTTGAAACGGTTGTCGCACTCAATCTCTTACACTCCTCCTGTCGTCTGATTGATCGTTTAGAAGATCGTTTAGACTCTTTTATCAAGTAAAAGTCCTTTAGTATAATCGTTCAAACGTCCTTCTTCAGCTCGTGCTTCACGTGTCTTTCTGCTGTCAAATCTGCACTGATTTTATCAAGTAAATCTAAGAATAACCTTGATATTGTTAATAATATGTCAAGATGAACACTTACTGGACTGAAGCATCTTCGGTTTACTTGATTATCCAGACATCAGTTAGAGAAATCACGAGTATCAATTATAATCATCAGGCTTTTGAGGAAAATGTATTTGTTCATCTCTCAATCATCATTGTATTGCATTGCATTATATGTTTTAAAACTACAGAGCTTTGATCATAATACTAAGCATTTAAATATAATCTTAAAACATATTATTGTGCAGATATTGATATTTATATGCATTTTATGTCAGTCTCTGCTATACTGTTATAAAGATCTAATTGATTTACATTACAAGCATTAGAATTGTATCCCTTTTAATCCATATAAATATCAGAATCTGCACAAAATTGCATATTTTTGCTCAGTTTGAGTCTCTGAATAAAATGTAGCTGTTTTTTTCCTCACTATTTCATACTAAATGAGCCATAAAGGCCTGATGTATCAGATATGATAGCTGCAGTGTGACTGGAGTCAGATATTGTGGAGGATCATGTTGTTAGTGTGTGTTTTCAGCACTTACAGACTGAAGTTGTGAAGAAATGTCAGTGACTTTCTCTGTCTTGGATGATATCTAATGCATTCAGTCCTCTACTGACACACTTTCGTGACACACTTTTTACATTTAGTTCACCTTTCACTCTCGCTCTCTTCAGTCCCATGACGCTTTCTTATAGATTACATCTCTAAAGACAAAACACACTCTTATAAGCACTAAAGGTCTGAGTCTGTGAAACCTGCATTCACATGTTGAGTAATGGACATACTAAATATGAAAGCTCATTTACGTTCCAACCTGGTAGGTCTTTCTTCTGTGGAAAAAATTAAATAAAATATTTGATAGAGAAGAATGTTCATAGAATATTGACATTTATATTTTGATATTTGATTTTTTTTTTTTTATATATACATTTGATATTTTGGCTTAAAATGCTTGATCTATCCCTTAAAGTTTATTTTTGCATGGTTTATTTATTTATTGTTAACACTTTACATTAAGGTTTCATTAGTTAACTAAATGAGTTAACATGAACGTACAATGAATAAAGACTACAGTTTTTATTACTTTTAGGTAATGTTAATTTGAAACATTTACTAATATGTTTTTGAGTTAAAATGTTAACATTAGCTACTAAACTGTGAACTAACATGAACAAAGTGAATTGTATTTCTCTTAGACACTACAGACAAAAACATGGGCTTTTTGGCTTTGTGTTATATTTCAGACTAGAGGAAGAAAACATCCTTTTAATCTATTTGCGACTCTCAATGACAATACATATCTTTAAAGAGTTTTTTCTCCACTTCAGTATCACTTATATACACCAAAACTTACAGATTTATTCCTATCTATATTCTGAAGGTTTTTACTGAGGGGTTTGTTCATATATCATTTGTCAGATTTATAACATTTTGTTCCCCAAAACATGGTGAAAATGTATTTTTTTTCTGTCTGTTGACAGTATTTTTCAGGTTTATGTAGTGATAAATAGAGATATTCAAAATCCCTTCAGTAAAAAACTTTAACCCTAATATGCCAACAAAATGAAAGAAGAATTTTGATCCTGGCTTCATCCAGTGTTGAGATCTATTTTCTGCAAATGAATGCACATTAGTGTATGTGTAGTTATATGTTTGCAATGGTCCGCTAACAATGTGATTGCATAAAAATATTATATAATGTGTGGCGCGTATATAATATTTAGCAATTATATAACATGTTGCACACTGACAGTAAATAAAGCAAAATGTTTTTGAACCGTAATTAATCAGATGCACATGCAGGCCTGTAGGAGTTTAGGGATGAAGCGGCACATGATGGAGTGGAAGCGGAAAACAAGCCATCCGTTTCTCTATGATCACTGACAGAAGACAGAAGCAAAGCCACTGACGGCCTGTTTAACTTACCAGACCCACTAAACGTGACAGGAATCAATGTCCAACCCCACTTCAGCACTTTCTCATTTATTCCAGCGGTCTAGTGGGGGACCGAATTTACTAAATGTGTTTAACAAGCACATTGTCTTTGCATGTTCATGCATATTCTATAAATGCATTTTGGAAACACTTTACAATAAGGTTTCATTAGTTAACTACAACATGAACTAACAATGAACGCTGCAAAATTTATTATTTTTGTCTGGTTTTCCAGTACAAATCCTGAATCAAGATACATTTACTGGAGAAGAAACACTGTTTTTTTGCAGTGAAAAAAAACAGTACTATAAAGCTAAATACTATAAGCATTTATTGATCTTGGTAAATTTGAACATTTACTAATGTGCATTATTAAAATCAAACGTTGTGTCTGTTAACATTATTTAATGGACCTGAACTACCATGAAAAAACCACAAACAGTTGAAAAAAAAAAGATGATTAAATACTGTAACAAATGTATTGCTCTTTGCTCTTTGTAACACATTAACTAATCTTAAAGCCCTGTAGTCAATAATATCCTTTAAAACTTATCTTCGATCACCAAAATGACGTATTTAAACGTTTTTTCATGCCTTAAAATATCTTGAATGTAACCCGACACCCTCACCTCATTTAGTATTCGCGGTTCTATGAATATGCAAATGAGCCCCGCCTCCACTCACTCACTCAGCTCAGAGATCCACTGGTTGACGATCACACGTTGATCTGATTGGTTACAAGGTAGTTTGTGACGTCAGAAACACCAGCGATTTCAAAGCGTGTTTTTGAGACTGTCTTTGGTTCACTGCAGTTTTAAGGAGAAAACACTCAGCAATGCTGTCGACTTATGAATTTACACATGAACACCATTAAAAACACCACATAGACATATAAACAACATTAAAAGCTGGATTTACACCACAGGGGGATTACCGGAATATGTGTTAAGAAAGTAAATAGAGTCCGTTTTAAAAAATAATGTATTTTTTATGTTAAAGGTAACTGGCTTCATGCATCATTCATGCTAAACAAAAGCACAATCCACATTCCTCACGGATTATTTCCAGTGTTACCTAATAACTAAACATGAATGCTGTTAATCACGCGTCGACAACAGACTGTCATCATGCGTGTGGATTTTCTCCCTGACCGAGAATGCTTCAAACTGAAGTGTCGTCTGTCGGCTGAGAGCTTTTCTAGGAAAGGTAGTGTTGATCCTGTGAAGAGCTGATGTACTGAGGGCCACTAATGCCTGATGGTTCAGTAGGTGATGCCGGGCCACTTTCAATCAGAGGAAATTGTGTGCACTTGTGACTGTGATTAATGAGATGACGTGCAATCACAATGATTGAACTCCATGTGTTGAATCAGTGAACCTTTAATGAACCAGAAGTGTAGAAGTTTCTCTCTCTGTTTTACCAAGTCCCCCAGTGGTGAAAATCCAGCTTTTAATGTTGTTTATGTGTCTATGTGGTGTTTTTAATGGTGTTCATGTGTAAGTTCATAAGTCGACACCATTGCTGAGTATTTCCTCCTTAAAACTGCAGTGAACCAAAGACAGTCTCAAAAACACGCTTTGAAATCGCTGGTGTTTCTGACGTCACAAACTACCTTGTAACCAATCAGATCAACGTGTGATCGTCAACCAGTGGATCTCTGAGCTGAGCGAGTGAGTGGAGGCGGGGCTCATTTGCATATTCATAGAACTGCGCATACTAAATGAGGCGAGGGTGTCGAGTTACATTCAAGATATTTTAAGGCATGATTCTTTTCAAGGAAAAAAACGTTTAAATATGTAATTTTGGTGATCAAAGATGAGTTTTAAGGGATAAAATGATTGACTGCAAGGGAACTTTAACACTATAAAGCTGCTGTATCATATCTGATACGCAAACTTCCTCAACATAATCAAAACTTTGCTGATAAACCTGTCACACCCCATTCACAAAAGAATTATATTTGAAATATATTTTCTGGATATGTTTTGGAATATATGCAAATATTTGGAATTGGCCCAATAAATATATTTCATACTTATATTTCATATATTTTTGTTATATTTCAGAATATATTTCAATGTATTTGGAATATATGCCACATATATTTTTGACACTTTTGGGGACCCGTACAGAAAAAAATACATTGAAATATATTCTGAAATATAACAAAAATATATGAAATATAAGTATGAAATATATTTATTGGGCCAATTTCAAATATGTGCATATATTCCAAAACATATCCAGAAAATATATTTCTTTTGTGTATGGGACACAATCTTCTACAGTCCTTATGTTTTCTGATTGATAGTTTAGACTTTTTAGTAAAAGGCCTTTTAGCATAATTGTAATACGTCCACCTTCAGCTCATCTTTTGAGCTGTGAAATCTTTTCAGATTTTTATAAAAAAAACCGTAAGAATAACTTTTATATTGTTAGTAATATTTCAGTATAAACACTTACTGAACGGAAGCCACTTAGTTACAGAGCAACTTACTTTTTGGCCATATTATTGCTCAGTTTGGGTATAAATTGAGCTGTTTTTTTCCTCCAAATTCTCACTATATTATACTAATATGAGCCATGATTTTTTAAATATATTTTTTTAATATTGTGTCTAAAGATTCAATAAACTTTTGCATTTCAAACAATTCGATTTTTTTCTGAGTACTTCATGTCAGGCTTTACAGGGTTAAGGACGAGCTTGTTTGGCAACGCATCATGAATAAATGCATATACTGTATATAGAGATATGTGTCCATCTTTAAAACTGCAAAAGTCTGGAATTCTGTGCATTAAAGGTTTAAAAGTGTTTGAGGTGAAGCATGTGTTTGGTTGTACAAAGTCAGTCAGTTTACTAATGCAGAGGAAATGACCATAACATGCTTTTGAAACTGGGATTGTGACAAATTGTAAAAAGGTGTTTTGTGTTTCAGTAACAAAAAGCTGCGGACGCCTCCAAACTACTTCATCATGAATCTTGCAGTGAGTGACTTCCTCATGGCCATCACTCAGTCGCCGATCTTCTTCGTCAACTGCATGTACAAGGAATGGGTGTTCGGAGAAATGGGTAACTAATTTCCCAATCTTCCCATCTAGGATCCTATTTTAACGATCCACTTTTGCTATTTTAAAGATGGGGAAAATGGTCGGTGCTCCCGGCGCATGGTCTAAAAGGTTTGTATTCTCTTAATGAGTAATGGGTGTGTTTCAGTCGTAACATGAAATAAACCAACCAGAGTCTCATCTCCCATTCCCTTTAAAAGCCAGTTGCGCTCGCACCATGGCGGATTCGCTATTGGAAAAACTGAACGCCCTATCAAGGAAACGGATCTACTCGTGCGCGAGATTAAAGACCATCTACGGGACAAGCCGGATTCCACCATATCTTTATGTACACAATATTAATCTTTTACATTGTAATCCTTTTATTTTTTAATATTTAGCATGTTTGTGTGCTAGCCTGGAAATCCAGACCTAAATCTGAAAGGTTAATGGTCTGGCGTCGACTAATGAAAATCGTCCAGCTCGAGGGGCGGCACCAAGCATGCATTTGAAAATCTCACTGCACGCAATTGGATAACACTACGACCAATCACAACAATCCCCATACGCTTAGCTACCAGCGGAGCTAACTGGTAGATTAGACTCTTGCCGTATCCGGTCGGCAAAACAGCAAAAACGTCCTTCTTGCAAAGGAACGATTTGAGCGGCGTCTTCTGTTTCTCTTTTAGATAAAAAGCCAAGTCTAACTCGTTCATTGTAGCGGCCAAAGCCGTTTCAAACAACTGGTATTCATCCATAGCCATCTTGCAATGTTTACTAATGACTTCGACGTCACAGCGCTGTCGTCATCTGTTTAGCCCGCCTCTGGCCCGCCTATATCAGATAACCCGCTGTGATTGGTGCAGCTCAGATAGAGGGGCATATTTAATGAGCATCATTACTCGACGCCAGAGTAACTCGCTGAGCAAATTCAACTTGTGCTCTCGCGAGAACTCTGGATTACCAGGGTACTGCTGTGTGTGTAATAAGCAGAGTGTACGCACGTTGTGCTTATTACACACAGTCTTGTCAGAAGAATTGCGCGATAACTTTATTATTTATTTTTCCATCTGTATCATCTCAGTGAGCGTGTGTGAGGGTTTAAGCATGCGCTGTAAAGGGGAATTTAGCATTTTAACGCCTGAAAAGCGTTTTCAAATCCGGATTAATGTAGACGTAGCTTTACTCATTTGCGATCTGTTTCCATATCACACGTGCTTGTATCTGCTTCTCCACGCAGGCTGTAAGATGTACGCCTTCTGCGGAGCTCTGTTCGGGATCACATCCATGATCAACCTTTTGGCCATTTCCATCGACCGCTACGTCGTGATCACCAAACCCCTGCAGGCCATCGGCTGGACGTCCGGGCGCCGGACGCTGATCATCATCCTCCTGGTCTGGATCTACTCGCTGGCCTGGAGTCTTGCACCCCTTTTGGGATGGAGTGAGTCTCACGTATTTCCTCTACCTTTGAAAGAGAAAACAATATGAGAAGTGTGGGAGAAAAGAATCGATTCTCTGATGCATCGCGATTCTCTCTTCAACGATTCTCGATATTTTGATATCTCTACAATGGGATATTTTGAACCTAGACAGCATCATAGAGTCGGCCCAGATCTGGCCCACAACTGGGCCGTGTGGAATCCATGTGTACCGGATGTGGGCCGGATCTGGGCCGACATTGGCCGCATTTTCAAGAGCTAAATGTAATTCTCCACTAAGGTTGCATTACACTGCAGGTCTTGATGCCCAATTCAGATTTTTTGACTATATCAGATTTTTTGGTAACACTTTACAATAAGGTTCATTTATTAAACATAAGTTAATGTATTAACTAACATGAACTAATCATGAGCAATACATTTGTTACTGTTTTTGTCAATATTTGTTAACGCTAGTTGATAAAAATACAGCTGTTCATTGTTTATTCATGTTAGTTTACAGTGCATTAAAGGCAGGGTTTTCCAAAAATATTTTTTCCAAATTTGTTTAAACTTTCTTTATATACCAATACATAATTAAAATGTAAGTACTCTGAAAAAGAGAGTATAAAAATCGAGTGTCTGTAGTCCTCTCAGGGCTGCAATAAACACAGCTACTTATTTCCATTCGGAACGAATGAAATGATTGGCTGGCCGACTGTCACTCTCCCTCGCTACCATGGCTACCACCCCTGCTGCTACAGGAGCTGCCCACATGCGCGCACCCGTTTGACTCGAGGAGGGGAAGAGGCACGGAAGCTAGGAAGAATCACAATAATGGCAGAGAAAGAGCAGTCAAAATCCCCAGTACCTGCATATACAGTCAGCGAAGGCAAACAAGGCAAAAAAAGGAAGACAGTATTCGAAAATGCTATGACCAAAAAGTCTTTGGATAAAGCAAGACGTCAGACGAGAGTCAATATCGGCCAACAGTGCTTTCATCGTGGAAGCTCTTACATGCAAAACACTGTATATGAATCTTACATGAAATGAACCTTCATCAAAGTGTAACTGATGGTAATGGGAAAACGTGTATCAATGCAACCTGTTTTTAGCTTTGCCTTATGTTACTAGCTCGTTACCGAATCAAACTCAATATATTTTAAACTTTACCAGTAAGTACCAGTGAGTACTAACAGCCATGTTAGTTGTTTATATTCATAATGATAAAGTTAGGTATTTTATTACATGTGATTCTGACATGATGTCACTACATGCGCTGGCAAACGCCTCCTCCAGCTGAGCGGTCGGCGTCGCGCGTTCATGTGTTTGGGGGCGTGGCTTTGGGAGGAGCCCAGAAGGGAGGGGGTGGGAGCGAATGGAATAAGTAGCTGTGTTTATTGCAGTCCTGACAGGACTACAGACACTCGATTTTTATACTCTCTTTTTCAGAGTACTTACATTTTAATTATGTATTTAATTATGTATTGGTATATAAAGACAGTTTAAACAAATTTGGGAAAAAGTTTTTTAGAAAAATCCTGCCTACCCTGCCTTTAACTAATGTTAACAAGATTTTAATAAAGTATTAGTAAATGTTAAGATGAACATTAACAAAGACTAACAAATTCTGAATAAGTGCAGTTCATTATTAATTAATGTTAAATGATGTAGTTAACTAATTAACCTTATTGTAAAGTGTTACTGACTTTTTTGATGACCCACTTACATCTTTTAAAAGTGACCCATACCTGATATCTGCATTTACACAATACTTGGCGAAACGAACCAAAAATGACATTATGATATCAAGAAATTAATTTCAGCATGAGTTTAATTTATTGACATGGAATTCATAGAAACATTTTTAATGCAATAGTTTCATCCTTGTATCAAACTCATTATATAGTAGGCTACAAATTCCTCAAGACAGTGATTATATACACAGATCCATTAATAAAGTCAGAGCGTACTAATCTTGTGGAAGAACTTTTAAGCATGTCAGAGGGTCTGGGCTCGAATCTGCCCTCGTATAGGTTTTTTTCCCCTCATAAGCACCACATGTGTTCATCAGAGATTGTATATCAAGATGTTTGTGTGCATATTATTTTGTGTCAGCAACTAGCATTCAGGATGATTTCAAAAGCAACACATTTCAGTGCCAGATCGACTCTTATTTGACACAAAAGAACAAAATCAGAGATGTTTAATTTGTTATAGATATATCTGTACCGCAAAATGTTCAAAAAGTCACTTTTTTCAATGACGTACGTGCTACTCGCATTGACGGGAATATCCGATCTGTCCGATTACATGGCTGGCGCAAATGCACGTATCCGATTCATGTCAGATTTATTTCCACATATGAATGAGGCCTGAAACCCATCTGAGAATATCGGAATCCATGCTCTTTTTTCCTGCTTACACATTTGCACGGATCATATCCGAGAACCATGCAGTGTAAATGCGGCCATTTTGTTGCTGTCTGGGAAGTTTCTCCACAACCTTTGACACTGTGTCGTAACCGTTCTCGGATAGGTTCCTACATCCCAGAAGGCCTCATGACGTCCTGCACATGGGACTATGTGACGTCCACTCCAGCAAACAAGAGCTACACCTTGATGCTCTGCTGCTTCGTGTTCTTCATCCCTCTTGGGATCATCTCTTACTGCTACTTCTTCATGTTCCTCGCCATTCGTACCGCAAGCAGGTACAACATGCACACACTCTTGCCTATACTGGCATGATGAACGTGATTTCACCAAGTAAAACATGTTTCCGGATCAGCATCCCTGTTGATTATGGAGGTAAAATAATGACAAATGTTTCTGAAACAAAAAAGCTTGTTGAATTGCACTACTTGAAAAAATATGCATTGCATTAACCTAACGCATTGAATTTTTAGAGCTTGCATTTTTATGGGCTGAAATTCAACATGGTTGTATATTTAAGCTGTGAATATTTCAATTCAAAACATTTCACACACGTTTTCATTATTAAAAATTTAATAATCCATATTCACCTTTCAGATTTCACTTCCAAAATGTTCATTCTGTTTAAAAATACAACCTATAATATTCGACAGGCAATTTTCAGTCCATTTTATTTCGCTTTACAAATTCGACAGAAAATTCTACATTTGACATCCGGGAACGGCAGTGATATCAGTAGATTCTGATATTCAATTGATAATCTCCATCTGCTGTTAGTCGACATCACCAGCAGGGGGTGCAAGTGTGGCTGTTGATGAAGAAAACTATAGAGCAACGGCTAAGAGTCATTCATTCATAAAAACGGATTTACAGAAATGGAGCAAGCGGTGTAAGTAATGGAGCAAGCAAGTATTTGTGATGATTATCAGGACCAGTATATATATGGAAAAGCTGATAAAGACACAAAAGCTGTGTTTACATTTAAGTCAAAAGCCCTAAAAAATACAATGCATTAAAATGCAATCAGGTTTAATGCAATGCAGTAGTGCAATTCAACAAGCTTTTTTGTTTCAAAAACATTTGTCATTATTTTACTTACATAGTTGATCCTGGATCAGCATTCCAATCAACCAATCAGTTTTGAGGGAGAAGTTTACAGTTAGGGTGTGTTCACACTTGGCAGGGATTCCTGGGAAAGTTTTGACACCTCTACCTATTCCTGTTCTCAGCTGGTAAAAATACCATCATATGCGCACTCAAACAATGAGCAAATTTAGCGCACAGAATTGTTTTGGATGTTTGGGAAGTTCCATCGCAAAATAAACGGCAAATATTTTTGTATCTTCAGGTTTGGTGTTAAAAATGCCAGTGTGAACGCTAAGCAAAAAACGGCCGGTTGCATAACTCTTACAAGTTAGTCATCAATCTATTTTTTTTTTTAAGACGGTTCATATCTTTTTCAAGTCAGTAACATAAAAACGTAGATTGGTCTAATTTGATACCGAACCGAATATTGAACCGAACTACCGAAAGTGTGAACAAACTCTTAAGTTTAGGCTTCTACATCAGTGTTGTGTAAGTCATGGGTAGGGATAGGGTTAGGAGGACTGTGTTTTTTGGACAGGAATGATGTTCCAGAATTAATAGAAGATGTTGATCCATGTCTTACTTGACAAAATCAAGGCGACCATAAACAATCAGGTCAAAGTCATGGCAGGACATGTGGTCATCATAACTGGAACATCCATGATGTACAATCAGGGTTCGTACAGACACTGTCAAATCAAATTCCAGGATTTTCAAGGACTTTTCAAGCACTACTTTTTGGTTTTCAAGGACTACAATCAGATCTCACTTATCAAACAATATCTTTATTATCTTTCAAATTCTAAAAACACAAATAGATAAACTAATAAAACAAAATGGTACAAATAAAGTGCAGCACATGCAGTGACTGTGGTAACTTTAACCATTGAAAGGAGACTATGACAAAGAAATCGCTTTCCTTATTCAAACTGATGAATATATGATTGACCTTAAGAATGAAAACTGTATCATATACTTGGATATTTATATGAGCAATATCACGCTCATAGCCATGTGAAATGCCTCTATATCTATATCAGACGGACAGTAGCGTTGATTTTGTGTAAAAAGATATTTATCAATAAAATTGATTCAATAATTTCCAAGTACCTTTTCATAAATATGGCTGTTTTCAAGTTTTTTCAGGACTTAAATTTCAAAACGTCAAATCCAAGTACTTCCAGCTCTTTAAGCGCCTTGTACGAACCCTGTGCAATGTCATTCTTGGGAAAAATGTGTCCAGAGATTTGGAGAAGATGGGCAGCCATGTGAGGAAGACCACCCTCATCCAACAGCAGTCCATCAAGACCGAGTGGAAGCTGGCGAAGATCGCGTTTGTGGTCATCATTGTGTTTGTGCTGTCCTGGTCTCCGTACGCCTGCGTCACGCTCATCGCCTGGGCAGGGTAACTATCAGCGGATTATTACAAACAACATCTGGAGTTTTTGTGTCATTAAGTTTATGCAGTGTACATGCATGGATGTCTATATATATGACCCTGGACCACAAAACCAGTCACATGGGTCAATTTTATGAAATTGAGATTTATACGTCATCTGAGAGCTGAATAAATAAGCTTTCCACTGATGTGTGGTGTGTTAGGATAGGACAATATTTGGTCGAGATACAACTATTAAAAATCTGGAATCTGAGGGAGCAGAAAAATCAAAACATTGAGAAAATCTCCTTTAAAGTTGGTCATTTATGTTCACGATTGTGCTGCATTCACTCACACAAACACATGTTTTATATATTTACGGTAGGAAATTTACATAATATCTTCATGGAACATGATCTTTACTGAATATCCTCATGATTTTTGGCATAAAAGTAAAATCGATAATTTTGACCCATACAATGTATTGTTGGCTATTGCCACAGATATACCCGTGCGACTCGTGACTGGTGACGTGATCCAGGGTCACACATATGTGCATCTCTAGCCTGGACTTTTATCCTCTTAATCTTTTCTCTATCATTATCCAACAGCAAATAAACATTTAAACAACAGCGAATACATTCTGTGTAAATCCTCCTGGGTTCTTTATTGGCATCGATGGAACATTTAACATCCATGGAACCTTTACAATCCCACAAAAGGTTCTTTATAGTGGAAAGAGCTTCTATAGATTCTAAAAATGTTTTACACACACAAACAAAACCGGCTATTTTAAGAACTGTTCCCTGAAAAGTGCTTTGGTTCCCTCGACAAAATTCCAATCGGATTTTTTCAGTGGCTTTTACATTTTTAAAGCAAATAAGCTCTGTGATCAACAAAAGCTTATGTTACTCACATGTTTTGTTCATCATGCTAATCTTCACAAATAAGCACAGCTTTTATGATTTATGATGCCTAAATCCAAGGCACAAGCTAATTGGCCACGGTCACATGACTTCAACACAACCATAGCTAAAAGCTTCAACAACTTTTTCAGTCTTTATATAAAAAAAAATAAACCCCATTGACTTCAGGACTATGGAACCGGAAGTGCTGGTTTTATCCAACAATTAATGCATCATCCGTCTAAACTCTAAAGGACTTATGCATTCTCACATTTGAATTAAGTATACATCAGCTAATTACGTGCTGAGATGTTTCAATCAAAAACTGCACAAAAGATCTGCACTCTAAAAATATTTTATTGTAAACAGGAGATAAAGTTAAGAGATGCTTCGGCTCTTTGCCTTCATCAGTGTGACAGTTTCACTTATTCTCAACGACTACATTGAAAGAATGCTGCAGGTTTTTCCTGATGTGTAATTGTTCCCAACATTTCCCAACATTTCAGATGGACTTAAACTTGAGTCTTAGGACTAATTACTTGATTGTTTAATGATGATCACGATCACCTGAAGACCTGCGAAGTGCTTTCTATATAGTCTTTGAGAATAAGTGAACCTTTCACACTGACGAAGGCAAAGAGCCGAAACATCTGTTCACTTCATCTCCTGTTTACAATAAAAGATTTTTTAGAGTGCAGATATTTTTTGCATTTTTTAAATTAAATATACATACAAACTTTTTTGTTTTTGTCAGTTTGGCCCTCCGCTGTGATGGCCAGTTTCATGCAGAACATCTAATCTCTCAGAGAAGCATTCAGATTCATGTGTTAGTCTATTAAAGGGAGTCAAACCATGCAGAAGATCTGAGGCTTTCTGAGAATTCCAGGGTAAAAAGACGTCCTTTTATAGAAGAACTGTCCAAAAGTGAGGGCGTATAGTGCGAGCCGGCTCGAACACTTCTGAGAGAGCGAATGATGAAGTGGAGGATAGACATACAGCCATGCATGTGATCCTTTCCGCTCAGCCAACAACACCTCTAGGTCACTAACATGTCATGTAAACAGACTCTGCAGGGGTCTTCAGCTTTATCCTGGACGCTCTCTGCTTGCTTCTTGACTTGTTTTCCAGTACGAACCCTTACGGAACAAAAATATATGGGAATATACTTCAAAATATAATGCGATATATTACATTATAAATTTTCATATATGAGAAACTAGTGCTTATATTTTTCAATATACTGCAGTATTGACCATGTATGGCTATATATTGATACATATAAAATATTTGGTTACACTTTATTTTCGATAGTCCACTTTAGACATTCTACTAACTATGAGTAACTTTGCAACTACATGTCAACTAACTCTCATTAGAGTATTAGTAGACTGTCAGTAGACTGTTAGGTTATGGTTAGGTGTTAGGGTTTATGTTAGGAGAATAAGTTGACATATAGTGGCCAAGTTACTTATAGTCAGAAGAATATCTGTTGAGAAGCATTAAAATTGTTAGCAGATATTATTATTATATTAAGCAGACAGTCTACTAATACTCTAATGACAGTTAGTTGACATGTACAGTACAGGTCAAAAGTTTGGAAACATTAAGATTTTTTTTATATTTTTGAAAGAAGTCTCTAATACTTATCAAGGCTGCATTTATTTGATCAAAAATACAGAAAAAAAAAGTAATATTGTGAAATATTATTACAACTTAAAATAATAGTTTTCTATTTGAATATACTTTAAAAAATAATTTATTCCTGTGATGCAAAGCTGAATTTTCAGCATCATTACTCCAGTCTTCAGTGTCACATGTGACATCCAGTCTATCACATGATCCTTTAGAAATCATTCTAATATTCTGATTTATTATGAGTGTTGGAAACAGTTCTGCTGCCTAATATATTTGATGAATAAAAGGTTAAAAAGAACTGCATTTATGCAAAATAAAAAAAATATTTTCTAATAATATAAATCTTCTTTACTATCACTTTTTATCAATTTAACACATCCTTGCTGAATAAAAGTATTGATTTATTTCAAAAAAAGAAAGAAAAAAAATTACTGACCCCAAATTACTGACCAGTGTATATTGCTGTTACAAAAGATTTATATTTTTAAAAAATGTGCTGCTTTTTTTTTTTTTTTTTTTTTTACTTTTTATTCATCAAAGTATCCTAAAAAAGTATCACAGGTTATGAAGAAATATTAAGCAGCAGAACTGTGTCCAACTTTGATAATGAATCATCATATTGACAAAAATAAATGATAATTTAAAGTATAATAAATTGAAAACCAATTATTTTAAATTGTAATAATATATCACAATATTTATTTTTTTTTCTGTATTTTTGATCAAATAAATTAAAACATAAAAAAAAGATATTAAAAATAGTAATGTTTCCAAACTTTTGACCTGTACTGTAGCTGCAAAGTTACTTATAGTTAGTAGAATGTCTAAAGTGGACTATCGACATAAAGTGTTAATTTTTATATTATTCTGTACATATATTGCACATACTTGTTCCCATATAAATGTGAATGTATGTTCACACACATATATATATATATACACACACACAGACACAAACACACACACACACACGGAATGAGTTACGACAGATTTCTAGTTCCCAGCATGCTTTGCTTCTGACTGTTAAAGGAGAGCAAATTTTAAAATTAAGTGTTTTTTAATTTAGTTTTGCTTAATATTAATATAGGGGGAGATCTGTTAGTGTTTAATGTTCTGTTATTTTGGAATTTAAAAAGGTTTTCTGGTATGTGTGAGTTTTTGGGGTCACCATTGTGCTGAATTGACGATTGGCCAAACATTATTAAGTTATAAATATTATATTTTAAAGAAATGGCTGTGCACGTCTCTTCACAGTGTCTCTTGGCTAAATACTTTAATACATGCAGGTGTGCTTGTGCTTTTGTTAACTAGCTTGAAAATATAAAATATTTATAATGTAAATAATTACAAAATATAAGAAATATATTACATTATATATTTCTCGATATATGTGTGTTTATGTTGCATGAGTAAATATATCTGCAATTTATTAAACATTCAGTACCATATCTGATCACATATACATCTGTATATTATGAAGTGTATTACTGAATATAAAATGACATACATTATGATATATTAGTAAATATATTGTCATATATTTTTCAATATATGAAAAGCAGCAAATTTTTTTTTTTGATATTTGTAACTGAAAACGAGGCAAAAAGACCATAATGTTTTGAAGTGCAAAGCTGACATCAGTAGCATGAATTTCAATGGCGTAGTAATGTGCTACTTAATGTGCGTTGTTTGTTTGTCATGTTCCAGGTACAGCCACGTTCTTTCTCCGTATTCTAAGGCAGTTCCTGCAGTGATTGCCAAAGCATCAGCCATTTACAATCCTTTCATCTATGCCATCATACGCTCCAAATACAGGTTCGTTCAAGTGCAGCAAACCACACAATATTGTGGCAAAACATATAATGCAGTGTGTATTTTTGACCCTGATTTACAGAGACACGCTGGCTGAGAAGGTGCCGTGTCTGCATTTTCTAGCCCAGTCGTCACGTAAAGATTGCATTTCGGTGTCGAACAGCGAATCGTCCTTCAGAGAGCCCATGCTCAGCCGACAGTCATCAGGGTCAAAGGCCAAGTTCCAGCGAATCTCCTCCATGTCCACTTCAGACACGGTTAGTGCTTTGCAAAAAAATGTTTTTCTTACTTAGTATTTTTGTCTTGTTTCCAGTCCAAATATCAAAAAATGTAAAGGGGTGGTATAATGACTTTAAACAAGATGTAAAATAAGTCTCTGATGTCCCCAGAGTGTGTATGTGAAGTTTTAGCTCAAAATACCCCACAGATATTTTTATATTGCATGTTAAAATTGTCACTTATTGAGGGTGAGCAAAAACACACCGGTTTTGTGTGTGTCCCTTTAAATGCAAATGAGCTGCTGCTCCCGGCACAGGGGGCGGAGCTTCAACAGCTGGTGTCCTTTTACCTCACACAGACATGCACTGAAAATTTCAAACACTTTTAGCCTTTTATGTTCAAACTCTCAGTTCAAACTGGAGAGACTCAAGAAGAAGTGACAACGTGTAGAAGCAACAGGACATTTCTGAATGGTTAGTTGATGAGTTTATGTAGCTTATGTGTAATTATCTTCTAGACATTATGTCATGATAATCTATAAATTGTGTTCCGGGGGCGGGGCTTATGTAAATTCTAGGGTTGGTGATGTCACTAACCCAGGAGGAATGTGGTGTAGTCTCTACCAGCCGTTTGTTGTAGTCCTTAAAAAGTGATTTCTGTAAAAGCAAATATCTCCCTTTGCTTTGAACTATGAGTGTCGTAACTTTGCAGATGTTGTTTATGCTCAAACAGCAACATTACACACTAACTAAAGTTAGAAAAGTCAAATCATAATCAACCACCCCTTTAAATCAAGCTGCATTTACTAAATGAGTAAAAGGCCATAAGATATTATGTCTTATTTTCTAGGGAAATAAATCAAAATTAAGTGAGTTGTTGCTTAAAAAAACGGAAAAATATCCACCAATGATGTAAGAAAAATAATGTTAATTCAAACAGAAACAAGATTATTTTTCTTACTCCATTGGTAGATAATTTTGCTTGTTTTAAGCAACAATTCACTTAATTTTTATTTATTTCCCCAGAAAACAAGACTTAATATCTTATGGCATTCTACTCATCTAAATACATCTTGATTTAAGAATTTTTAGATATTTGGACTGGAATACAAGACAAAAATACTATGTAAGAAAAGCATTTTTTGCAGTGTAAGAGGAGACTTATGCTTAATCTTCTAGTTTAAGATGCGTCCACATTGCCATCATACAATATTATAAATGCACACTTCGTAGTTATACTGCTAAAATCTGCTTATGTATGTATATCTAGACATTTAGGTTCTTAATTGACACCTTTTCTACTAGGTCAGAGGTTACAACATTAAAAGCTTGATTTGCATGGGGACTTTAAACGTATGTGTATGTGCTCTAGGTCTGGAGTGATGTAGAATTAGATCCTGTGGAGCAAAAGAGTCAGATCCTCAGAAGCTCACAATCAGCAAATCTGCTGAGAGAAGAAGGAAGGAAACCGCAAACGAAACATGGCAAGACGAAGAACAAGAGTCAAGGAGAGGAAGAGCACAGAGAAGAGAAGGTAAGGTATGTGCTTAACAAGAGTGACTACAGTAAACAGTAGGGATGCACCGTCTCGAAAAATGTGGCCAATACCGATAACCGATAATTCTTTATATTTGAAAGCCGATAACCGATATATTAGCCGATAAATCTAAATCCACATTTTTGTATCATTTTTGAGAGCCTGATTGCAAAAACAAAAGTCTCACCACGTCCCAAGCACACAATTATGATGTTCTCATTATAATTTTCTGTAGCCGATATGACAGACTTGCGCTGCACATGTTGCACTGAACTGGATTTTCCCTTTTTTGAAGTGATTCCAATCATATTTCAAGCAATTCAAAACCATCATGATGAACAGTTGCGCATCTGAAGTGTTTTAGCTGAAAGAAATAATCCATTATTTATCGGCTTTAATAATTCGGCCAAATTTTCTTATCAGGCCGATAATGATAACATTAAAAACTAACATATATCGGCCGATACCGATATGGTGGCCAGTAAACAGTAAACAGTAAAAAGCCATTAGTTGCGTCCCAAATGACGCAGAACACACTATGCATTTATACACTACGTACTCGACCATGTAGTGTATAAATAAGGTTATTTTGTAATTAAAGCTGCGACAGTCGAGTGCGTGAAGTGTCCAAGAAGCGTCAAACATGATCTCTGAAGGATCATGTGACACTGAAGACTGGAGTAATGATGCTGAAAATTCAGCTTTGATCACAGGAATAAATTACACTTTACTAGATATTCACACAGAAAACAGCTAATTTACATTGTAATAATATTTCACTATTTTTACTGTATTTTTGATCAAATAAATGCAGCCTTGGTGAGCAGAAGAGGCTTCTTTAAAAGATTATAACATCTTAATTATTCCAAACTTTTGACCACAAGTGTAAGTAGCTTGAAGTAACAAAAATTGAACCTCAAATGGAAAAGAGTTTCTACTACTTTGGTCTATTTGCCTATAAATATCCTTGCCAAGTTACAGTTTCCACTGTTACTCCTCATCTGATATGAACAGCCATCATTATGACTAATGTCAGCATTGCCAAACGTTTAAAACGTTATTTTATAACAATTGATTTCAACAAGTTGAAAAAACAATGGCATAAGATACATGACATTTTTCATTATTAGGCGAGTTTTTGATGATCATCAGATTAATCTGTGCAGAATAGCATTATTACTAACTTTATTAGCAAAACGATTTTCCTCCGCCAGTAACTTGTAGTTTTATGCTTCAGTCGCTATACACTGTATATATATTTTTTCGATTATTAGAGTATGTTTTACTTCAAAATTAAATGTTTATTTCAGTGTGTTACTTGCTGTTTCTTTGTAATTAATTCTGCAATTTCTGAGTGAAATTTTTAAGTTGGTGTAATTTTAACTTTTGCTTATTTTGAGCTGAATTAAAAAGGTTATGCATGAAATTGTGAGTTATTTTGGATATAAGTTGAAAGAATGTGAGGAATGTGCTTAAATTACTATTTATTTATTATTTATTGATCAGTTCTACTCATTTAAAGGCAAGGCAAGGCAAGTTTATTTATATAGCACATTTCATACACAATGGCAATTCAAAGTGCTTTACATAGAAGAAATTAAAATAATAAAAAGAAATAAGAATAATTAAAACAGTTTAGAAAAATAAAAAATAAAATACAGTACAGTACAAACAGTCGGACGAGCATTGGCACAGTGCTCATTCAGTAAATGCATAGCTAAACAGATGTGTTTTGAGTCTGGATTTGAAAGTGACTACTGTAGGAGCATGTTAAAGGTAAAAAATTTTTTTTTTAAATTGCATAAAAAAATTGAAAAAAAAATGAAAAAAAAATTGAAAAAAAATTGAAAAAAAATTGAAAAAAAATTGAAAAAAAATTGAAAAAAAATTGAAAAAAAATTGAAAAAAAATTGAAAAAAAAAAAAAGTATAATTTTTGGGCTTCCGGTTATTTTGACCCGCAAGGGAAAGATGTTTTACAAAGTGCGAGGGAAGGATGAAGGTTTAAACGTTCAACAATAAAAGCACCAAATGCATAAATGTACTTGTTTTGTCGACCAACAGCCTGCAGTCACAGAGAGCGGCTCTTTGATGGATTACGGCCTCGACCTGGCGTCCGAATCCATCAACATGGCCACTGTCCCGCTTCTCATGGCCAAACACACCCCAGGAGGGGAACGAGAGAAAGAAGAGGAGTGCAATACTGTGAGCCCCCAGAGAAACGGTCTGGCTTTTTACGAAGACACAGAGGAGCCACAAATCATTATCGGCCCCGAATCAGAGGAGCAAATGTCGCCGAGCAGAGAAGACAAATTAATACTGGACCTCAAAAGCCTGAACTGCTCCAGCGAGCTTCTGGAGTCAGTGGAGAAGTTCCTCTCCTGAGGCCTGAAGATGCTCTTCTTTACGTTTGTGTTTCACTGAAGACAGGTCAGGACACGTGAGAACCACAGTCTTCCGCTGAAAGTTTCACATCAGCCTTTTTGCCGGCAGAGCAATCGGGCCGAATTAGTTTGCGTGCAGATAATCAGCTGCTTCAACTTCACGACACACCAGCCACGGCATGGACTGTAGAATAATCGAGTGACACTGTGTTTGCAATTTTCATTACCAAACCTACTTGCCCTTTAACGTAAGACCAAAAAACAGTCAGAATTCATTTCATTAAAGCAGTGTTTCAGGTACAAGTTGAGCTCTACTGACGCATTTGTGACTGTCGATTACTGTGGGAAATCATTGTGACAGCAAGTTACTGCAATGCACTTCAAATGCACGTAAACCTGCCTGTGCAAGAGAAATATGAAAACCCTATTTATTATTTGAGCTGCGCTTTTTATGCTCGTCATGCCTCACCAAAGTATTTCCTGTGAGTTCCTGTAAAGTCTCTTTCTGATATCTTTGCAAATGTTCCCATGTTTTTGACATTTTGTGGTCATGACACTGAAGTTGTATAACTCATTTCCACTGACAATCTTCATAATGCAAGTGATTCCATCAGGCAAACATGTAAAATGTCAAGTCGAGTCACATTTATTTAAGCAGGTTGTTTCAAAGCAGCTTCACAGAAATAAACAGGAAAATAATGGTGTTTCAAAATTAATTTACTATTTTAAATTAATGTGAAATGACTTCAATTTCAGTTGTAAAGCAACTGCAGAAGACAACAGTGTCATTCAATGCAGATTCAATAATGGTGTCATTTTTGCGGTTCATCAATTCTCAATTTAGTTCAATGTTAATTCAGTTGTCTTGTGTATATGCTTTTGAAATAGTCTGTATTTTAATGTTCAATATCAGTGGCCCCATGTATTGCTCAGTGCTTTACTGTAACCACAAATTTAATCTTTGAGTCAAGATTATTTTCGATGTTAATGGTAGAGATGCACCGATATTAACATTTTGAAACCGATAATTCTTTATATTTGAAAGCGATAACCAATATATTGGCCAATCCATCTTTTTTTTTCTTTTCTTTTTTGAGAGCCTGATCACAAACACAAAAGTCTCATCATTAAAGCCATGTCCCAAACACACAATTATGATGTTCTCATTATAATTTTATGTGGCCGATATGACACATGTTGCACTAAACTGTATTTTCCTGTTTTTAAGTGATTCCAATCATATTTCAAGCAATTAAAAACCATCATGTTGAACAGTGCGCATCTGAAGAGTCTCAGCTGAATGAAAATAATACATTATTATTTATTGGCTTTAATATATCGGCCACATTTTCTTATCAGGCCGATAACAATAACATTAAAAATGAACATATATCGCCCCGATATATCGTGCATCGCTAGTTAATGGACATTATGGCACAAATTGATTTGATAGAGCTTAACTTCTATTGAAGCGTAAACATTTCATCCCAGTCCTGTACACACAGTCAGATATGAGCAACCAGGTGAAGCATCTCTCCATGGTTTTCCATCTCTCAGCTTTACGCTGTACACTTCTCCTGGCTGTGCGTTCTCCCAGTCGTCACATCATGAAAACATTCGCACCTAAACCTGTGGCACCTGTAGTTGTGTGTCCTTGAATCCTATTTTTGTAGTAAGATATGCTGGTGAGAAAAGATACATGTACTTGTAAGATATGTGAATATAACCAGAAAGAGTGGCCTAAATCTTCATCACGATCCAAATTCACGTTTACATTTATGCAACATAATGCTCATATGTTATGTTTGTTGAACTCCTGATTTGTGCCAATCCAATGAAAATCCACAGGGAACAGGCCAAGTGTTGTGTATATTCCCTAATGTGCTATGTTATCATTATTATTGATATTAATTGTGAGGTTGAAGAGCTTTATTGATCCCTTTACAGTGTAACATTACATTGGACTGACTGAGATTAAATGAATAGTGAACAAAATCCCCCATGACTGTTTTACGGCTGCTACTAACCAGCTTAATTTCCAGGATTATTTCCTCATTCATCGGGATCTTGGAGCATTTCCTCAAGCATTAAATGGGCTCAGGTATGTAGAAGTATATGAATATATATAAATATATATAAACTTATGTTAAGAAAAACTCTCGTCTATGTCAGGGTTATGTTTTGTTCCTGTCTGAGTTTCTCATGTTCCTTTGTTCAGTTTCCCACTTTGTTCAGTTTCCATGGTTACCGTCATTATTAGTTCACTGGTTTCAGCTGTGTGTCATTTATTAGCTCGGTTCAGTTTGTTATATAAGCCTCACCCTTGCCTTCACTCTTGTTCCTGTCTCTGTTATGTTGAGGTGTGTTTGCACTGCCTTGCTTTTTTGAGTAAGAATTAAACTTATTAGTGTTTCGTGAGACCCTGAGTCTTCTGTCTTCAGTGTCCCTGCATGCATCGTTACAGTCTGTGGGTGTCGTATTGGCGTATGATGTGTGGTTTGAAGACTCGTTTAGTCTCCAGACGTTTCGGGGTCAGGTGTTGAGGGCAAAAAAAAAGGGCACCCCTCTTATAATTATTTCTAAAAAGTAAAGATACATGTTGTTCATCATCCTTTAATTTGTTACATTAACACTATAGGACTGTTAATTTAAATTAAATAATATAAACAAAATCCATATACACTGCAACTACAATTGCCTAAAGTTATGAGATTAATGTTCTAAATATAACATTTTGAATATAGAAATATGAAAAGTTGGGGAAAATTAAATGATACTATTAGGACAGTCATTGAATCATTGACTCGACCAATTTGTTTGAAAGAGTGAGTCATTTAATAACGAAACAACGCTGTGTTGCTGAGAGATGCAACTTTTCTGCTTTGTTCGTTATCCAAATTTGTCAAAATTGACAATGTTGTATCTTAAAATTAATTCATTTAATCAACTTATTGTTTATTAAACTGTTTTCTATGAATTTCTGCTGATATTTGAGAAAATAGCACTTGCTCGTGTGATATTATGTTAAGAACTCATTCAAGGGCAAATTATTTTTGAAGACAAATCAAACTTGACAGAAGGTAAACCAAGCTCATTAAAGGGATAGTTCACTTTGAAATTAATTTTTGATATGTTTTAGCTTACCTCAAGGGCACCCAAGATGTAGGTGTCTTTGTTTCCGCAGTAGTTTCAATTGTGATATTTTTAGGTCAAACCGTTCTTGTCTGTCAGTCATATAATGCAGGTCTGTGGTCACTGTCTCAAAACACAAGCACAGAGTCCAAATTAAAACAATTCCCCATCGTCCAAATGAAACAATTCCCCATCATAAGTACACATTGATGGCCTAAGACACGAAACGAGCGGTTTGTGTGAGAAAACGAACAGTATTTATATCGTTGTTATCTCTTGAAAACAGCACACGTCCAAATGATCTGACGGCGCGGGCGGGTATAGATATATACATAGATGTCGCCTTGGCTACGGTTTCGTTCCAATGAACTGCAGTAGCGAAGGCGACATCTAGTGTATACTTCTATACCCGCCAGCGGGCGGGTATAGATATATACACTAGATGTCGCTTGGCTACGGTTTCGTTCCAATGAACTGCAGTAGCCAAGGCGACATCTATGTATATATCTATACCCGCCCGCGCCGTCAGATCATTTGGACGTGTGCTGTTTTCAAGAGATAACAACGATATAAATACTGTTCGTTTTCTCACACAAACCGCTCGTTTCGTGTCTTAGGCCATCAATGTGTACTTATGATGGGGAATTGTTTCATTTGGACGATGGGGAATTGTTTTAATTTGGACTCTGTGCTTGTGTTTTGAGCCAGTGACCATCGACATGCATTATATGACTGACAGACAAGAACGGTTTGACCTAAAAATATCACAATTGAAACTACTGCGGAAACAAAGACACCTACATCTTGGATGCCCTTGAGGTAAGCTAAAACATATCAAAAATTAATTTCAAAGTGAACTATCCCTTTAACAGAATACCTTGAAACTCAATAATAATGATGGATGATCTGGGGCCAGTTGCTGCATTTTCACAATGTCTTGCTATCATTAGTTGTGAAATCTGAAAACCATAAACAAATCACTGTGAACATTGTTTTCCTGCAAAAGTGTTTATGCACTGATAAAACTGTACAAGTTTCAGCTGTTATTGTAAATCGTATCATGCTGGCATCAGATGCACTGCAAAAATAACATTTCTTACTAAGTATTTTGTCTTGTTTTCCAGTAGCCTATATATAAACATTCTTAATGACTTAAGATATTATTAGGACTTGTTTTCTGAATAAATCGTCAACATGAAGCGTGTTTATGCTTAAAACAAGGAAAAAAAGGTCTGCCAGTGGGGTCAGGGAAATAAACAAAGGGAAAACAAGACTATTTTCTGACCTCACTGACTGACATTTTCCTCATTTTGATTCAGTTTCTCAAAAAACAAGTCATTTTCTTATCAAGTATCTTGATGTAAGATTTTTAGATATTTATTTGTACTGGAAAACAAGACAAACATACTAAGCTCAATGGTACTCAATGGTAGTAGTACCACAATACATTTTTGTTTACATAGGCTATTGTGGCGTTCTTGGCAGATTTTTATATTATATATGAAACCCTGCAAGAGTCGCATCAAGCTAACAGTTACGCTAGTCATCAAACCGTTAAAAAATGTAATATGTGAGGTAAATGACATTGTATTCTTAAATTATTTAACCAAATATTTATTTTATATTTGACTTTATTTTTAATAGTCTTTACTACAGAAGCGTATTGCATTCACTTGAGGAAAAAAAAAATCTACTCTGTTTTTCTGAATTAACGAGTTAATTATCTCAGAATTACGAGATAATTTTTCATGAATAAAAAGTTTTTGCTGTTTTTCTGAATTAATGACTTAATTATCTCAAAATTATGAGATTTTTTTTTCTTGAAATAAAATGTATTTGCTCTGTTTTTCTGAATTATTGAGTTAATTATCTCAGAATTATGAGATAATTTTTCATAAACAAATTTTTTTGTTCTGTTTTCCTGAATTAATGAGATCAGATGTTCTTTTCGTCTGAACAGGCGCAAAGTCTTGAGGTGTCAATATTACAATATACAATACTATATATATATATGTTATCAATACTAATAACAATACCATTTATATTACTTAAAGACAGCAGTATCTCCCAATGTCTCAAACCCAAAGTAAAATAAAAAACTTGAAAGGCGGGGTAGGTTACAGTATTGACTGGTGTGGTTCTCTCAAGTCGTGGCCTCGAGAAAAATATATTGTTCCCTCAACATATGATCTCGAGGCCATGACTTTACATCGCGTGGCCACGACATAATGATGTCATTACCTCAACAAAATTAGCCTATCTTGTGGCCACGATTTATCATCACGTTCCCACGACTTAATATGACGTTCCCACGAATTAATATCTTGTGGCAACAACATATTATCACGTTAACATGTCCCGTACAATCCAATGTCACCGTACAATCCAGCTAAAATAGGGAGGATTTTGAGGGATCTCATTAATTCAGAAAAAAAATGTGTATAAAAACTTATCTCAAAAAAAAAATTGTATAAAAAATTATCTCATAATTCTGAGATAATTAAGTCAATAATTCAGAAAAACAGAGCAAATAGATTTTATTTCAATAAAAAAATATCTCATAATTCTGAGATAATTAAGTCATTAATTCAGAAAAACAGAGCAAAAACTTTTTATTCATGAAAAATTATCTCGTAATTCTGAGATAATTAACTCGTTAATTCAGAAAAACAGAGTAGATTTTTTTTTTCCTCAAGTGAATGCAATACGCTTCCGTACTTTTCCCTGTGCGTCCAAAACCGGTTATTCTTTAGGCTACGTTTTATCATCTGAGACGTCAAGTCAACCTAAATCAGTTTCATCAATAAATCTCGATCAAAGAACAACATCATTGATTAAACGTCAGTCTTAATTTACCTGCCTTCGTCCAACCATTTACTCACAGTTGCACAAATAGAGGTTTACACACAACACTTTATAATCCCGATGGGTCTGAGGCGAAAAATGATCTCATGAATATTACTTAAGTAACCGACAGTCGGCCAGTAGCCCTCCCTGATTGGCTGAAACTAAAACGCTGGACTTCTTGACTCATGAATATTCATTTTTTGTCGCTTCTGCAAATCTGAAGGAAACCTTTTCTCCTCCCTTTTAGAACATTGAGGAAAATGTTGTAAGAGCAGTGTTGTTTTGCAGGAGTGTTTTAGCCAGTAGATGGCAGTATTTGACCACACTAGTACTCGGAGTGAAGTCATGTAACATGTAAAACAGATCGAATCTGATCACTGATAAGACAGTTTATAACACACAATAATGATTAATGTCTAATGCTTTTGATACAAGTTAATACTTGTTGGCATTAACTAAGAGGGATTTACCGGTATTCCTGGCATGTACAGTACATTAACTCTTTGTTCTTAGAAAAATTCATATCAGACATTATTACTAAATTATAGTTTTTCCTCTCACATTTCTCTCATTATGGTATTTCACCATTCTTTTATATTACTTTGCATTTCTATGTTTTCGGTCTCAAGTGAATGAAGGGCTGTTTAACCATGTTAGATTAATTTATCCCAATTCATGAACAAAAAGGAAAGAGGAAAGAGGCAGAATATAGGCTATAATTGTGTATAATTGACAAATAAGGTAAGATGCATAATGAGGTTAAAGTTAAACAAAGAAAAAGAAAATGGAGATACTACGTGTCTTTTTTTATTTTAATTTTTATTGATTTGAAAGAATTACAACTCAGGGAGTAAACCAACAATCACACACATAAAAAAGAAAAATATATAAAAATACAGTGACAAACTTAAAAGTTAAACAAAAATGTGAAAATGTTTACAGACTGAAACACACTTTGCAGCTTTCTAATTCTTCAAACCCAATATTGTGTTTAGTCATTGTTGAATTTCTGATCTTAAAATGAAAAACAAAGGCTTGTTTCCTCCAGATTTACATTTATGAATACAAAAAAAATAAAAAATAATAACACATTTTTAAAGCACAGTTGAAAGCTGGATATGACATGAGGCTTAATAAAGGAACAGAGATATGACCAAAAACAAACTGAATGAGGACAACTCCAAAAAAATTTATAAACTGTTTCATCATGTAGAACACGAAATGTACTGTGCTGTCAGTCTCTCGGCCTGTCAATCATCGCGCCGGTGACGTCAGAGCGTCAGAGCGTCATAATTTCCTCCAGCGTGTGTTAAAGGGGCGGAAGTTAGTGAGACAGTTTCTGGAGTTTCTAAACTCGTTTTCTCTGCTTTCCTCACACACAGTTTGACTCCACATCGGCTCCACAGCACATCACAGGTGAGTGACATGAACACGCGTGTCATTGCGCTTTAAAAACGCGTTCAGTGTCAACGCGGCGCGAGAGGAGACGCGAATGAAGTTTACAATGTAACGATTCGCGTGGGAAAAACCTCCTTTATCCGATCCTTTTTAAAGTTCTTATTAGTTTCAGATATTGTATAGAGGATTTATGTTGTGAATATATTAATAAGCAAAAAAACAATATGTATGCATTCAGGTAATGTTTATCCGTGGTTGACCGTTAACTTTAAAATGAAGAATGAAAAGTAAAGCGGGTTTGTGATTGACTCACCGAGGAAGTGGTTTTGTTCTCATAAAGGTGTGTCAATATAGCGCTAAATAAGTAGATTTACCGTTATATCAGCACTGGATGTACTTAATAAGTTACATTGTGCAGAGATTTGATTACAATATCTGTCATTGCATGAGGCGTCATTCTTCTGTCATGTTGTACTAGAGAGTAGCGGTTTTAAATCAGAAACAAAACAGGGAAAAGTTAAAACGTAACGTGAAAAGAGTGTGAACTTGTGTGTTTGTGCTTCACTTTAGCAGTTAAAGTCCTCATGATGGGAGTTTGAGGTCATTATGATGTAGTTCTGCTCTAAACTGAGGTTGCATGCGGAATAACAGGCATTTGAGGCATGAGAATGACATTTTTAAGTGGATAATAATGATGTTAGCTAGTTTAAATGCACTTATTAACTGTAATGTTATGTATTTTGGTGCTTCCAGGGGACTAACCGTTCAGTGACCTTAAGCAGTTAGTGTTAAAAGTGAGTTGTGTGCTTCCACATGCTATATTTTGGTGCGAAATTGTCCCCAGAAGTGAGATAAATATGATTACATCTGCTTTAGGGACGTTTGGGGAAGTGCTCGATCAGAAATAGGATATTTCCCAGAATGTAGGTGCAATAGAAATACACTGCCAATGCAACCCGCCCCCCCCTAAAGTGGCCCATAATGCAATAGTGAGGATTGAGACGTGATCCAGCACGCCTGAACTGAACCCGGGCCGGGTGCGGCTCCATGTCTCCGGTCTGTAGGCTCAGGAACTTCAGCATTGGTATTCTTTAATAATAAGTTGGTTGTAGTCTAGTAAAACACTAGGACGTTTTTGTCCAGGTGCATTCCTGTTACATAAGAGAACCAATGAAACTCGCCATAAAGGATAATCATTAGTTGGCCAGCGTCACAAAAGCACACCTGTGTTTTACAGGGAAGCTTCGAATGCTTTTGCAGGTGATTAACCAAATGTGACCCTTGACCACAAAACCAGTCACATGGGTCAATTTTCTGATATTGAGATTCATACATAGTCTGAATGCTGAATAAATAAGCTTTCTACTGATGTATGGTGTGTTAGGATAGGACAATATTTGGTCGAGATACAACTATTGAAAATCTGGAATCTGAGGGTGCAAAAAAAATCAAAACATTGAGAAAAAAATCCCCTTTAAAGTTGTCCATTTATGTTGGCGATTGTGCTGCATTCACTCACACAAATACATGTTTTATATATTTACGGTAGGAAATTTACAAAATATCTTCACGGAACATGATCTTTACTTAATATCCTCATGATTTTTGGCATAAAAGAAAAATCAATAATTTTGACCCATACAATGTATTGTTGGCTATTGCCACAGATATACCCGTGCGACTCGTGACTGGTTTTGAGATCCAGGGTCACAAATGGACAATGTTTGGTCATTTGTTTCTAGGTTCAGTGGCTAAACATTAAACCGTCAACCGTTGCAGTGAAAGTCCAGCCATGCTAGAGCCTGTTTCTTTATGTGTTGCTGTAATAAATTCCTAAATTACCACCTATGAATCGGTAGCTCAACCCTGTCTACACATGCAGTGATTTAACGGCTGTCTTTTGCGTGTTATTTTAGTGCTTGGATGGATGTAGAATTAGGTAATTCCTCAGTTAAATGGAACTTTCCATAAACTAGAAAGTTCTGCTGTTTTTGGCCCAAAACGATGTTTGGCTTTGATCTGATATTCACCCTTAAAAATAAATGTTCTTTATTGGCATCTGTGAAGAACCTTTAACGTCATCCACGGACCCCGTTTAGATTTTTACTTTTAAGGGAACTCTTCACTTAAAGAGGTTATTTTGGGGAACCTAGTGGTTCTTCTGTGGCATCACTTTTTGGAACCTTTATTTTTAAGAGTGTTGGGAGTCAGGAATTTACAGTTACGGTTACTTCATTTCACTAAATAAAATGTTTTGCAATGTTTTTATTGGCTGGCTGGAGGCAGAGGCTTTGGCATCACGTCGCTTGGCGCCGTTCGCACTATAAGAAAAGCAACCGTGACTGACAGATCAGCGGAAAGCCGTGTTGGTGTTCGCACTGTTTTAGTTCATATGGTGACGGACATATTAAGCTCTCCGTTTCAGAGGCATTCAGGGACATATGTGTTGTCTTAACCTTAAAGGGATACTCCACTTTTTTTGGAAATAGGCTCATTTTACAACTCCCCCAGAGTTAAACAGTTGAGTTTTACCGTTTTCGAATCCATTCAGCCGATCTCCGGGTCTGGCGGTACCACTTTTAGCATAGCTTAGCATAGATCATTGAATTGGACAAGACAATAGTCTGAAAATAGTCGACCCTATAGTCTACCGAGCTGGGGACTATTTTCAGGCGCTGCGTCATATCATTATGCCTGCTGGACCCATGGTACGGCAGCAAAGTTTCTTGATTTTTTTTTGTTGTATTTTTTGTATTTTTTTTGAGAGAGAGATGCTAATGGTCTTGTCCGATTCAATGATCTATGCTAAGCTATGCTAAAAGTGGTACTGCCAGACCCGGAGATCGGCTGAATGGATTCGAAAACGGTAAAACTCAACTGTTTAACTCTGGGGGAGTTGTAAAATGAGCCTATTTCCAAAAAAAGTGGAGTATCCCTTTAAAGGCAGGGTAGGTAGGATTTATTAAAAATTAAAGATCCAAATTTGTTAAAACTTTCTATATATATCAATACATAATTAAAATGTAAGTACTCTGAAAAAAAGAGTATAAAAATCAAGTGACTCTAGACCGTTTAATCTGTATTAAACACAGCTCATTATTTCGATTCGGGACGAATCAAAGGATTGGCTTAGGCGACTGTCACTCTCTCTCGCAACCATGGCAACCACCCTTTTGCCACGGGATCTGCCCACTTGCGCGCGCACGTTTGATTTGAGGAATTTGAGAGGCACTGAACCTAGGAATAGCAAAACAATGGCAGAGAAAGAGCAATCAAAATTCACATTACCGGCATGCAGTTAGCGAAGGCAAACAAGGCAAAAAAAGAAGACAGTACAAGAAAAGGTAAAATGAACAAAAAGTCTTTGGATAAACAAAGAAATAAAACGCGTGTCAATATCATCGTGGCTTTCCAGCGACCACCCCGTCCTCAGCCTCTACTTCCTCGGACCCTAGTTGCACGCCACGGCCTCTTGCACGACCTCCTGCTTCGCCCTAAAATTATTTTTATTTTACAAAAGGACATTTTACAAACCTACGTTTTGCGCATGTGCTCCTGCACGCACTTTTCTAGTCACAACACAGCAATCAAAGGAGGACGCGCTGAAAACTGTAATGCTGTTCTCTTCCTTCATAACTCGTACTGAGAAGGTTTGAGTTGCAGAGGAGTTTGTGACTGTTTCAGCTGTTCAACCACATCAAAGTTTCGTAATTAGTAAGTCCGTGTTTTTTCTCTTTTTGTTATTATGTGCTGAAGGGCTGCTGTGCCTTGGTGAAACGGTGTTTGTACGTACGTGAAGAGCTCTTTTCCAAAACGCCATAAACCTAAAAAGCTGCCTCAAAGAACCAGCAAAAGTAATGATTATGAATGTGTAAAATATTGCAATAAGACATTTTAATTGTTTATTAATTTCTTTGTCGGCTGCAAAGATGAAGTTGACGATATTTGACTCGCGATCTTCGCAGTAGGCTAGTGAACGCATGCACCGGAGAAATGCACATTTAGGCTACATAGTTTTATTTTGTTTTGGATGGTTTTGTTTAGAACCAGATTTCTGTAAATATATTCCACATTTTTTAGGCCTGTGAGGCGAGGCTACAGTTCGGTTCACGATGATATAATCTCCAGTTCAAGCACCTTATGTTGTGATTGATAGCCTATATTTACTTTATGTATTTAATCCAGGAATGAAAATATTAATGAATTAATGGAAAAAAAAATATTAAAATTAAGATACAATTAATACAAAACGAAATTCGTTTTAAAGAAAGGCTTTGTGCTTTCTGTTTTGAGGTCTCTGTTAAAGTTTGAAAGTCTTAGTGCAGCTTTCAGAGCGCTCGCGTCCATAATGGAGAACTGTCAAGTAATATTGTTTTTTCCTCATAAATGCAAACACGAAAAATAAAAGACAAAAACTTTTTTAAAAAGACAAACCATAAATTTAGAAAAAAAAAAAAAGATGGATTTATAGCGTTTTGGGGGAAAAATGAATGGATTTATACCGTTTTGAAAATGTTATTTTTTTTTTAATATAATATAATATCGCCTGAATATCGATATCTAGATATTGGAAAAAAATATCGAGATATTAATTTTTGTCAATATCTCCCACCCCTACATGCAGAACACCATATATGTTATGAATCTTACACGAAATTCATCTTCATCACAATATAACTGATGGTCATGTAAAAAAGTGTATCAATGCAACCTGTTTTTAGCTTATATAACTAGCTCGTTAGCGAATCAAAAAATATATATTTTAAATTTACCAATATCAATATGCTAGCTTGATAGTGAGTACTAAAATACATCTTATTTGTTTATATTCATAAGCAATTAGCGTTAGATTTTTTTATTACATGTGATTCTGACATGATGTCACTACATGCATTGTGCTCCTTCCTCTCTGCTTGTCTCAGGTAAATAATGCGTCTTCAGCTCAGCGGTTGGAGTCGCGCGTTCATGTGTTTTGGGGGCGTGGCTTTGGAAGGAGCCCAGAAGGGAGGGGGTGGAGTGAATGGAAATAATGAACTGTCTTTAAAACAGTCGTGAGAGGTCTACAGACACTCGATTTTTATACTTTCTTTTTCAGAGTACTTACATTTTAATTATGTATTGATATGTACATAAAGTTTAAACAAATTTGAAAAAGAAGTTTTTTAGACCATTCCTACCTACCCTGCCTTTAAGTTGAGAAACCATTTTTATTCAGTTACCTTGAAGTTTTTAACAAAGTTAACCCAAATATAGTTTTGAAGTTTTTAGCCAAAAAAAATTCAGCACCCAATGTTTTACCATAGATTTTTCTGGTCATAAAAATGGCCACAGAAGCTGACATGGCGTTAAAGAACACAAACCTTAGTTGTTTTGTATTTGACTGGCCATGTTTTGAGCTCAAAAGTAACCAAATGCTAATATTATTATGGACTTGATATCCAACTGAAATGGTTTGATTGGCGCATTTCCTCTTGAAAAGAGAGTGGGACATATCAGAAGGATTTTTAAAAGCAATGTGTCTCATTCACCAATAAATGAGTGGATTATTTCGTACTTGTTTGCACAGGAGAACTTCTAACAAGAAATGTGTTCTTAACCTCATGCGAAGGTAATGATTTTGGAGGATTCTAGATGAGAAACTTGCATAAAACACGCCCAAACATCTCCATTTAATGGCTTAATGTAGCTTTTCTTACTCTTTCGTTGTATATGTTCACATATAATTACGATTATTTTTTATATTTAATATTAAATTTAAGTCCAGTGTACGTGTGCTGTTTTTTGCAAATTTTAAATACATTTTAGTACATATGTAATTGCCAAATCACAATTTGTTTGTGAAAACGTTTGTATGCAGATTTTACACACAAATTTCAGTTTATGTCGCAGAATAGCAAGTCCATTAATTAAAGAGATGGATGTTCTTCACTCTAAAGAGCATTTTATTGGACAAAAAATTATGTATGTGGACAAGTCAAGTGACCATCTATCTGAGTTTCGTCTGTTTGGCTGGAAGTGTATGATTTGTAAACTTTATATCTGGTTAAAGTTGGTCAGCATATTTGCATACGCTCTCAACGTTAATAGGCATGGGCTAAAGTTATCATGCGTTTCTAACTGTCTGAATCATAATGCTATTGTTGATCTAGATTAGAGAAGATGAGTAAATGTACCCATTATAAAGCCTGTGTGACAAACACACACACACAGCCCTAGTGGCTTCAGGCATGGAAAATCGATTCATTCTCTCTATTCAGGATGTTCTCAATACATGTTGTTCTTTATAACCGCACCCTTAGTGCTTTCAGAGGAGCGTTGCATCAGCTTCACTGACTCATACAATAGTCACATAGATAAAGTGATGCACACTCATCTTTGAGCAACTATTGAGGTTCTCATTTCCATGCAACTCTGTTATTCAGTCATTAAACAGATGGTTGGGAGTGCTAATGTTGGCATCATATGGTGCATGTTGAGCTACTTCACCTGTTTAGCATCATCATGGCTTTGTTGTAGGGATGCACGTTATATATCGTATATATGATATATGTTAATCCGATAAGAAAATTTCCCCGATATATTGAAGCCGATAAATAATGGATTATTTCCTTCAGCTGAGACTCTTCAGATGCGCAACTGTTCGACATGATGCTTGAGATATGATTGCAATCGCTTCAAAAAGGGAAAATACAGTTCAAGTCTGTCATATCGGCTACATAAGAGAACATCATAATTGTGTGTTTGGGACATGGCTTTTAATGGTGAGGCTCTCAAAAATGATAAAAAAATTTGGATTTAGATTTATCGGCTAATATATCGGTTATCGGCTTTCAAATATAAAGAATTATCGGTTATCGGTATTGGCCAAAATTTTCAAGTTGGTGCATCCCTAATTTGTTGTCATCCACACTGACTTTCATTGATCCTCATCCTCCCATATGTCCAGTTTATAACAGGACATGGAAAATCCACACAGCTTGATATAAATAAACAGAGCATTCGACCGATATGAATCTGTTTAGAGGATGTGGAATGTTGAAATGAAATTGGAATATTTTCCGTAATGCGGTTGCTCTCAATTACTGATGTACCGAGAGGTTTTAAAATGCAGGAGAGCAGGTGGATAACATTGCTTTTAACTTCTAAAAGCGTCCCCGTTGTGTCCGTGGGACATTCCTGAGCGAGACCCCCAGAGTCTAATCCGTTCTTCTGGAATGTTTCTATTTGGCTTGTGCTGGATTTTACTAGGGTTTTTCCTCAACAACAACTGTGGCGCTCACCCGTAAGCTCTTAAAATACTTGCCTGTGCACAACAAGATTGTCCCCCTCCTGTCATGTTTATATAAATAGGGATTGCTCTTTTGTTTTATCTGTACTTCTGAGATAAGTTTGGACTATGAACCATCTTGTCCGTGGATTTATTTAGAAACCTGGGTAACACTTTATTTTACAGTGTCCTTGTTACACATGTTACATGTACTTACCATAGTAATAACAGTAAATTATGCATAATTACATGCAATTAACCCTCAACCAAATCCTAATCCTACCCTAACCCTATAGTAAGTACATGTAGTTAATTATTATTACTCAGTACTTAAATATATAGTTACACTTTAACAATGACACCTTAAAATAGTGTAACCGAAACCTGGAACATTTTCCAGTTCAAATAATTGCACAAATTATCTGTGCCATTCTTTTTTTATTTGTCTATTTTAGCCAAATATTGGCTTTTTGTTTATATATATATCACATAAGACACGTCCAACTGGATAATAACTTCCTTTGATGCTTCCAAGGTGAGGAGTTTGTCTTAAAGTCGCCCTGTAGTCAATCATTTTATCCCTTAAAACTCATCTTTGATCACCAAAATGACATTTAAATGTTTTTTCCTTGAAAAAAAATCGTTATGCCTATCTTGAATGTAACTCGACACCCTCGCCTCATTTAGTATTCGCGGTTCTATGAATATGCAAATGAGCCCCGCCTCCACTCACTCACTCAGCTCAGAGATCCACTGGTTGACGATCACACGTTGATCTGATTGGTTACAAGGTAGTTTGTGACGTCAGAAACACCAGCGATTTCAAAGCGTGTGTTTGAGACTGTCTTTGGTTCACTGCAGTTTTAAGGAGGAAATACTCAGCAATGGTGTCGACTTATGAATTTACACGTGAACACCATTAAAAACACCACATAGACATATAAACAACATTAAAAGCTTGATTTTCACCACAGCGGGACTTTAAGTTGCTGAAGGATGCGTTTAGGTGTCAAAGGCATCAGTAGATCATGTTTTATCTCCTGCTGTAACAACAACACTAAGTCTTTGCTCTTGTTTTTCAGGCTGTGTATTGGACTTTGGCTTTACTCGGCCTCCCAGCGACAGTGACCCGTCCACCATGAGCAACAGCTACAGCGTGTCCTTGATCGGACCTTCCCCCTGGGGCTTCAGACTTCAGGGTGGCAAGGACTTCAGCATGCCTCTCACCATCTCCAAAGTGAGTGTCACCTTTAGGTCATGCCAACTTTAAATTGCCCTTTAAATGTCAATAATATGTGCATGAGAGACATATTGTTCTTGTTCTGCCATTGACCCTGTTATGTGGCTCATGCTTACTTGGAGAGATGTTGGCGTCGTCACTGTTTCTCTTTCTTTACCGGTGTTCGCAGTGCAAACATTTCTCCTTTCTCTTCCCATTAATTACCAATGGCAAAAAAAATCAAGTCTACGATTTTTATTTTTACTACATATACCATTTCACTTGAAACTTGTCAATTTTTGGACTTAAAATGATTTGCATGTTGACTTAATTGTTAAAATATCATTGAAGGATATTTCTTTTTAAATATAGCACATTAGAGGTTATATTACAAGAAGGATTTCCACCGGGAAAAACAGGCATCTGTTTGCGGCCACAGGAAATACATATAAAGTCCAAGTAAGACACAAAGTTAATGTGTTTGGTTTGCCGGATATATTATTTGCCAAGAAAACCTCACCCATCAGTTCTGCTTAAACACGGGCCATCTGGCTCATTTATTCAGCTCGTTTCCCATTGATCTTCGTGTCCCTGAACGGCCCCGAACGCAGGTCTCTCACCTGGCGTCCACATGCAACATTGGGCTCACAGGGACGTTATGTATCATATGAATCTGTAGCACAGGAGCTCTAGTGCGCCAGCTGTACTCTTAACAATCAAACAGAGACTTTAAACCTCAGGAATATCTGTCTGGAAGCACTGCGTCCATAAATCTGAGCTCAGATTTGGCAGTCGGCACTCGCTGGCATGCATTAAGTGAGGAGATGCTGGCATGGCCGTTCTCAAGCCGTACGCCGGTGAATGCTTAGTGCCGTATGGATGTAGTAACCAATGTTGGGGAAAGTTACTTTTAAAAGTAATGCATTACAATATTGTGTTACCTGATGGTGTTTTGGTTCCTCGCCACTGTTGCCTTGGCTTTGGCTTGCTTAGTTGGGGACATTTAATATTCAACAATATTATTGATCTGCCGTACTTCAGGTGGACAATGATGCAATTTTCTTCTACAAACAAACTTTGTTGTATTTTTGTTATAACTGTGAAGCTGCTTTGATACAATCTGTATTGTAAAAAGCGCTATATAAATAAAGGTGACTTGACTTGACTTAGGTACATTACTTTTGCTTTACTTTTTATCACTTGGGCTGGGCTTGCTTGCTTGCTTGTTTTTTAATAACAAAAAAAGTTTAAATTTTGGCAAATGTTAAGGCCTTTTCACACCAAAAGTGAAATAAATAAGCCTCAGATTGAAGGAAATGCATATTTACGCCTGTACAGTAGAAACTGGATTAAAGATTCTGGATTAAAGAATAATAGGATACAAGAGAAAGAAGTTCAACACTCTTATTTCTAATTCTAATCTAAAGTAATTTTTGCTTATTAGTATGGTTGAATTAGATCATTGAAGGTCAGCAGCAAAGACACTGGTTAATAAAGTGAGATTAAATACATAAAGTATATTTGTGTAATTTAATGTAGTTAATTATAAAAGTTTTGCGTTAAATTCTGCGATTGCATTTTACTGTTTTTTTGTTTTTGTTTTGAGGAATACTGAATGTTTCATTCAAGTTCTTCAAGTATGCATGTTCGTTTAGTCTAGAACTAAAATAACCATCATACACACACACACACACACACACACACACACACACACACACACACACACACACACACACACACACACACACACACACACACCTCCTCACTTTATTTCTCTCAACATGAGGACAGGAGAGCTGTCAGTCAATAAATGTGAAAGTAACAAGCGTTACTTATTTACCAGTTACTTTACTAGTTACACGAAAAAGTAATCTGATTACGTGACTCAAGTTACTTGTGATGAGTTACCCCCAACACTGGTGATAAGTATCTCTGTTGTTTGCTCATGGGTGATTTGGTACTGATCTTCTTTGACCTGTTGCTCTGCACATCCAAGGCTTAATCGTGTGTAATGGATAGTGACAGGAGCGGACTGTGGGTTGTTGTAGATATCAGGATGGATATGTCTCTTGTTATCTGTTGCTTCACCACAAAGGCAGGCCTTTTATGGGATTGCGGCTTGGCTGTCCACTGGGCATCGAGTGGAAAGAGTGGCCTCGCATGCCATGCACACGTCATTACATAATGATCGAAGAGAAAAAGAGTAAGTCCTGTGGTGGATTGAGATCTGAACGGCGAGTTAAGGTAAAAAAAAATGATCAATCTGTCATCATTTACTCGCAAGATATTTTGGAAAAATGTCTCTGTTGTTTGAACCCCAATGTTTATTTAACTATCTTTACACGGATTTTGTCATATCCATTTTTTTTTTTTTTTTACTTAAATGAAATATTTTATATACACCACCTTTCAAAAGTTTGAGGTCAGTAAGATTGCATTAAGTTAAAAAACATTTGTAATGTTCTTTTGAACTTTCTGTTCATCAAAGAATCCACAAAGATATGAAGCAGCACGACTGTTTTCAGTATATAATTATGTAAACGTTACAAAAACAAGAATTTTTGTGCCACATTTACTAACCCTTTTGGCTTTAAAAACTGCCGTCAGGATTTACTATGAAAAGTGAGCGCTGAAAAGGCGAGGACAGGGTTATTTTTGCGGCTGACCTCATTGCATATGAGTTTCCCTTTCAGGCGCAGTATTTATGAGTGGAGAGTTTTTAAATCAATCATGCAACGTGATTTACAAAGGTTTGCGTTAGTCGATTTACTGGTATTTGTGCCATTTAACGCCCCAAAAAACATGTCTTAACCAAGCGGCAACCTTCCAGTCTCTCTCTTAAAACCAACACGGAAGAGACTTAAACTGCAATTCATCGACTGGCCACCAGTGACAGGCTCCAAAAAAGAATCCCATAAACCCCCATGCCCGACTTTACAGCAGAAAAATATGTTTACAGTCTAGTGCAAAAAGTGTTTTTGGTCTTTATAGCTAATTTTGCCCTTCATGAAAAGTGGGTGAAATTTTTTATAACTCCTTAAAAATCTGCATAATTAAGGGCGTGGCCACTTGAGTGACAGGTAGATTAGCAGTGATGTCACTACTAGCCGTTTGTCTGCTGTGTTAGCGTCACGTCACCTCAGCTAATCCGCCTCTGCACATTATCGTTTATCCGGGAGTGACGCGCTTCCAAGATGGCGACGGCTGGCTCCGCCCACTTTGGGCTTCAAAAATGCTCTTCAGAAACACTGCGCGTGACGTCACGAACACTACGTCCATATTTTTTTTTACAGTCTGCCAGTCTTAACCCATATTCCACTTGTGTTGTTAGTAGACCACACGCACCTGATTATCATCAGACCTATCAGTTAAAAATACTTTGAGATCGGCTCGAGACATCCCTACAATAAACTTCTCATCAGTAATTTTGCTAACGCCGCACTTCGACCGGCTGTGATAAGCACGACGGATAGATGTAAGTGTTAATAGGGCCTCTGGGTGTTTTCAGAAGGGGTGTTTTCAGAGGCTGGTTTAGGTGTGTGTGTTGATCTTCTAATTCAACCTACTGAAGTGGTCTTGTGCCTCAGTGTGGGACCGTGCGAGCAGGACCGTGACTCTTACAGCGAGGCTTCTCTGGGAGATAATGGCTCTTCCTGTCAGAGGAAGTTATTTATACTCTCGGGCATCTGAGAGCGGGGGAGATGGAGGGACTGACACCAGCAGTGGAAAACTCTGGAACCAGATCCATATTATCCCTTATTTGGTCCGGTTGCATGAAACTCTTCAGCTTCGGGGGGAAATTACCTCAGGTTTCTTTTGATTCATACAGAAAGATTTTCCTCTCACATTCTCATTCCTCAGCGCTGGATTGAGTCGTGGATTGAGTCGGAGCCGCACCCTGGATGTGTCGAGGCCTGAAGCTCACGCCGCAGTCGCACTAAACCACTTTACGAGAGCGACTCCGAGCCAAATCTGCTGCTTGAGTTTCGTACGAATGCCATAAATGCTTTCGCCACAAATCGTATAAGCCCATGTGCTCTTACTTAAGAGTATTGGGTAACTTTTTTGCAGTTCTGACACAGTGACTGGTGAATGCTGAATGATATCTGACATATTTTGCATTGGGCATTTATTCTTTATTATTATTATTATTATTTATTTGAAGTATTTTACAACAATACAATGTGCAAAAAAACTGCTGATGTCATCTGCATTTTACAGATCCAAAAATATAAAAATGAATGCCTTAAATTGGTTTCTTCAGTATAACTGGTGGATTGTAATACTGAACATACTTAGAGTTTAATATGATGTACTTCAATTTATATATATAAAAAAAAGTTATAACAACTTTTATAACAATTTAGTTGTTTAGTCTATTTATTTATTTATTTATTTATTTATTCATTTCATTTTATGTTTGTTTTAATTGTTTGTTTGTTTTGTTTCAGGGTTATCGTTAGCTAAAACAAGTTTATATAAGCATTTTATTTATTAATTTTGTTTAATTTATTTCTTTTTTGATTGCTTTTTGAAATTGAACAAATGTGCAAATCCTTAAAATATAATCCATCTGCCTTACTGTACACTGAGGGATAGAGTAGTGTGACTTACACTAGAGAAAGAGATTCAGTGTTTGATTTATTACCCATCAGGGACATAAAAGCTGGAGGCGTCGGGCCAGAAAACAGTAGAACTTAGTCACTGTCAGCTCGAGTAACATGACTCTCATGTGTTAGACTTCCTAAAGAATTAAAAGTCTGACAGATTTCCAGAACCTCGCAGATTTTCAGAAGTGGTTAATGGATGTTCTCTTGATTTGTCCGGCTATAAAGCGTGTAGCGTCAACAAACTCAACGCCACCGGCCGGAGTCAGTCAGATAAGTCACTTTGCATCAGTGCTTCACGCTGCCTCGGTTTCCCAGCATGCCTCTGTGCATTAAGACCGATCCTTTGGCATGGGGAACCTGCTGCTAATCTCATCGCTTGGTGGAGGTTGAGACGGCAGCTGTCAGTGTTGCTTCTGGAGCAACGGTGAAGTGTTGATATTGCCTTGGTCATGAGCCAGACGTTACACCACAGAGCCGTCTTTGTCTGCGAGTCCCAGACTCTTTGAGAGATGAGGAAGGTCAGAACCGTACTCTGTGCAAACACACACACACACACACACACGGATGTTTGTTCAAAACATTGCAAGCAATCAGTTCCGTTCTACATGTCATGCATTCTTGCATTACTGTGGCGGTAACAAACCACAGCACTCGAAGGAACGAAGCTATTAACATGTTTAAAGTTCCCCTGTAGTCAATAATTGTATCACTTAAAGGAGTAGTTCACTTTAAAATGAAAATTAGCCCATGATTTACTCGCCCTCAAGCCATCCTAGATATTGATGACATTCTTCTTTCAGACGAATACAGTCGGAGTTATATAAAAAAAAATATCCTGGCTCTTCCAAGCTTTATAATGGCAGTGAATTGCCAACAGATTGAAGCTCAAAAACGTGCATCTATCCATCATAAACGAACTCCACACGGCTCCTGTGGGTTAAGAAAGGCCTTCTGAAGCAAAACGATGAGCTTGTGCAAGAAAAATATTAATATTTAACACGTTACAAAGTAAAATTCTAGCTTCCGGCCATACGCAGTCTCTACTTGCCCCTAATGTGCAACTTACGAAATTTTGGATGTCAGAAGTAGTGATATCGTCGTATTACGGGAATCGCTATGGTTTAAAATAGCTTGAATGTGAAATCAAGTTTTTAATGTTGTTTATGTGTCTATGTGGTGTTTTTAATATGCTTTAAGACAAAGCATGTGTAAATTCATAAGTCGACACCATTGCTGAGTATTTCCTCCTTAAAACTGCAGTGAACCAAAGACAGTCTCAAAAACACGCTTTGAAATCGCTGGTGTTTCTGACGTCACAAACTACCTTGTAACCAATCAGATCAACGTGTGATCGTCAACCAGTGGATCTCTGAGCTGAGTGAGTGAGTGGAGGCGGGGCTCATTTGCATATTAACCGCGAATACTAAATGAGGCGGCGGTGTCGAGTTACTCAAGATATTTGAATTATTTAGAAAATTGTGTAACAGGGACATAAATTTACATTTGATGTATAAAAAAGAATGTGAGGACTTTAGAAATTCTTTTTTTCTATTGCACTTGCATAGCTAGAAGTGTTTGCATTCATTTATTTGCATAAAGTATGTTTCGCGCCCAAGGCAGAAAGTGCCGAAGTCGCATCTGATGTTTTATGGATGTTTTTTTTTTTTGTCATTTGTTTATTTGAGTTTCTGATTATGTCCTTGGAGACGATGAACCTTGGATCTGGAGAGGGTTGTCTGAAATGAGATGTGTGTGTGTGTGTGTGTGTGTGATAGGTCTAAGTTTGATTTAATCGTGTGGTGAGAGTGTAGATCAACTAAACCTCAAGGCAAAACAGTTGTTCAGAATCTTTCAGAGCCTTTGTTCTACAGTATGTAATTGTTTCCGTTAATAAGGAGAACTAGGGAACGCGCTGGAGTCTGGTTTGAATAACAGATGGGCCTTAGGAGTTTTTTCTAAATGCATCCGAGACCCAATTTATCAACATGAAATTTAATACGTTCTTTCCTCTCATTCTTAGACAAAACACTAACACTCTATTTTAAGAGCCCTAGAAGAATGTCTGCGTAAACCATTTACTCAGCGAGCGAATGCTGTGAGCGTCGCTTCGCATCGTTGCTCCCATGATCCACTGATACTCTTGTTTCCTCATAATATTTGCTTGTCCGTGACCTTCGGGAGGCGTCTGACCTTCAGATGTGGGAGGGATCCGGCTCGATGTGGGGAATGGAATGGTTTATTTGGACTGATTTTAACCAAGCCTGTTAAAATAAGATAAATAATGTGAGCAATGACAAGAATTGTTGCTTTTGTTTTACTGCTGTTTCAGTTCAGGAGTGGGAAAAGCCTCAATTATCCGACAGTACTGTACATACAAAGAGTCTTTTAATGCGAGTAATTCAAACTTTCCATTCTATAGTGTAGAAACAATTTTTGTGTTTCTATGCATGCAATATTTGTTTCTCTACAAAGTTCTTCTCTATATCAGTGTCAGTGTTTCTGAACTCCCTGAAGCGTCTCCATTGTAGTCTTGAGTTTCTTCCGGGAACGAACACGTCACAATATTCCAATAATTAAAACGCAGAATAAAGGGGCGGGGCCTGGTTGAGTTAGTTAGTAGCGTGTTAAACTGGCGGTTATGGTAAGGGGCGGGACATTTCCCAAACACACTCGAAGCGCTCGACCAATCACAACACACTGCTCCAGCCGACCAATCAGAGCACAGTGTGCTTTTCAGAAGGAGGGGCTTCATAGAGACAGGAACTAAACAGGGATGTGTTTCACAAAAGCATCGTTAGCCATCTATGGTCGCAAGTTCTGTCGTTATCAGGATAGTTCAACGAATCGGTGTTTCCCGAAACCATACTTCTAACGAACATTCGCAAACAGCATCGCAAAGTTGTGTTTGGAGCGACAGCTCTCGACCTGTGGTTAGAAGCCGTTTCTTGTTTGCATGACGTGGACTCAATAAATCCTTATTTTGAGCAAAATAAGGAAGCTGACATTCAGTACAATCTATATCTTTATTTTAGAATACATACTAATGTCATTCTTGTCGTTTAGTTTAAAAATGAGAATTGCTCTTCGGATGCCATGTCCGTAATTTATAGCAAAACATCAAGCATTAATTTTGATTTTAAACAGGTTCATTAAAAGTAGTTATTACTCCACCACCTGCGTGAGGTCATTAACCAACGTATTTGAATGACCAATTTACGACAATACGGTTTTGTGAAACAGTCGTGACTAACAAGTTGATTTCTTCAATGATGCATCATACTACTGTAGTAAAGCAGCGAGTTACGCCGTTGTACGGAAAACACACCCCAGAGCGTTACTGACAGACTGGGAAGAGAGGAGCTGCAACAGTGGAGAATATGGGGGAAATAATCAACATTCAGGCAGGAAAACATGTTCTAGTAGAGCCTGAAAACAACAAGACTTTGTAAGAGGGCACAATATGGGCTCTTTAAAAGGTGTTTAACACCAAACATGGAATAAAGCTTTAAATCACTTGCAGGCTTTTCGTTTTGGATAATTGCACATAATTAGTGAATTTGTTTAAATGGTTCCACACATGATCATGATTGATTTTGTAAACAAGACTGCCCAACATAAGCAATTAAGTGATTTATTTTTTTATATTTTTTATATTTTTTGAACTGCATGACAAATTGCGTCATCTGTAATTGTAATGCAGTTGTGGTTGTGGCTGCTTGTAGAAATGGTTTCCTGCTCTTCACCTCATCTCTGTGGCTGGTCCCAGAAAGACGTTACCAAAGCGATTGTGTCTGATGCATCATTATGCAATGCCTTTGTATCGTTGCTTTCGTCATCTCGTGCATATCTCAATGTGAATGATTAACTGGCGTGAGTGTTGGCGCATGCTTCGCATCACACTGAATCAATATACAACCCGTCTGTTGGAACAGACAAGTTTAATCAGATACTAGCACTGTGAAATACACCAATAAAAACAACACCATTTTTCATTATCGTTTAAGCATGTTGAATCGCATGCTACGTCCTATTCATGAGATGAACTGCTTTATCTAGATTTGCATCAGTTGATGCCAATGAAATATCATGCAAAGAAACTCTCTGATCCGAAACCTATTGAACTGCCTAACTAGACAGAGACAGACATCATTAACAGAGGGACAATCCCAGAATGCATTGCGTTGCACAAGCTCCATTATTCCATTCAGATGAATAAAGGCAAGACACCCCAGGTGAATAGGGTAAAAAAAATGACTAATGGATTTCACCATAATTCACTAGTTGATTACATTAATAATTGCACAAAAAAAATGTATTACAAGTTTAAATATGCAAATGAGACGTTATCTAATTAAATATGCACTCATTTGCATGCATTTCTACAACAAAAATCTGAACATTGGATGAAATCTTTCATTTTTTTGAAATGGTGAATTTGGATATCTCTATTTCTCAGTCCACAAATCAGAAAATACTTTGTTGTATAAAATCAGGACAATGTATATTTGAACAAACCCCTCTGTAAAAACCTTCAGAATATAGGTAAGAATAATACTGTAAAGTTTGGTGAATGTAAGTAAGTGTGATTGACGTGGAGATTTCTGGCTCAATGTAGGAAGAAAAACTCATTTTGAGAAAACGGCCTTTAAAAATATACACTGTAATTGAAATCTAAAGACGCAAATAGATAAAGAGCTCTAAAAGATTTAGTTTGCAGTGTATTTTGAATGTTTTCTTTCCTGAAAAAACTCTTTATAAAACGCCCCAAATTGACCAATGCATGAAAAAACACTGTTTATGCCTGTAGTGTCTCGCCTTAAATCTAATTATAAATGCTCTGCTATCAAGCCACTTTTTTTTTGGTTCTGTTCCATTTAAAATGCTGATTTAGTAGACAGCAGCCTATATAGTCAGTAGACAACAAGGCATTGGTCCAGAGTATGCGATAATCAGAGGAAGGAAACGGTAGGTGTTTTTTAAAGTCTGTTCCTGTCTTTCCAAACCGCCTCGTGCTCCTTTTGGTAACAGATAGCAAAACAAACCTGGCCTTTCACTATTCAGTAGTGTGTCTTTAGCTACAGCACCAGACGGAAACCGATACACTAAAAAAAATGCAGGATTGTTATAACCCAAATTTGGGTCAAATATGGACAAACCCAACCGTTGGGTTAATTTTTATTTAACCCAACAGCCGAGTTTGTCCATATTTGACCCAAATTTGGGTTAAAACAATCCTGCATTCTTTAGTGTGTACTCTCTTCAGTTTCTTTTCCTGAAGCTTCCCTCGCCGTTCGCCCGTCACTAGTCCTCCTCCCATCAGTGTTTAACCTCACAAAGCTGTCTGCTTTCTGTCAACTTGACATTTGATACTCACGCTGAACAAATATGCTCTAATTTTAGCTGTCTGCCTGTGTTGAGCACTATTATTCCCTGATGGCGCTCCTTTAACCTCGCTTACGGCCGTACTCATCGCACACAGGAAGGCCTGGAATGCTTTTGTAGCATGTGAACATACCGTATGGGTTTCGCACACGTCTTGTGTTTGTGTGTGTGTGTGTGTGGTTTCGAGTGTGAGGTAAGAGCAGGACGAGATTTCATTCAGAACAACAATCTAGCCTTACATAAGCAGGAGGCGTTTAAGAGAACAGGAAGATGAATGCTTTCCATTGGGCATCATCAGCCTCAGATTTCCTTGGATAAAGTCTTTGATGAATAGCTCAAGGATTCCATGAAGGGTTTTGGTTTGAAAGTAGTGGTTTTGGTCTGGCACAGTCCCGACCAACAGGCCTTATACTTCATGTGATGGGTCCGATAGCTCGATTAGACGTTTGACCCTGCCAGACATATAAAATAATAGTCTGAAATGTATTTAACCTTTTGTCTAAATCTGAAAAGTTTGCATCATATCTGTATCAAGCTTTTATGGCTCATATAATCTGATATAGTGAGAATATGAATGATAAAATCCAATAATATGTCTCAGTAAGTTGATATTTAAATGCTTAGTTTTATGCTCTTTAATTTTAAAACATACAATGCAATGCAATGATGATTTGAGAGATGAACAAATAAACCTTCCTCAAAAGCCTGATGATCATATTTGATACTCATGATTTCTCTAACTGATGTCTGGATAATCAAGTAAATTGAAGTTGTCCAGTAAGTGTTCATCTTGACATATTAACATTAATGTTAATAAACAATAAAACGTTAAAGTTATTATGTTTACTTGATAAAAATCTGTGCAGATTTGACAGCAGAAAGACACGTGAAGCTCGAGCTGAAGGAGGACGTTTGTACAATTATACTAAAGGACTTTTACTTGCTAAAAGAGTCTAAACTATCAATCAGATGACAGCAGTGTAGGAGATCGTGCGCGACACGTTTATCAGCAAAGGGATTCATTAAGATGCCTTAGAAATGTGCATATCAGCTATAATACAGTAGGCTTCATAGGGTTAAGGATGCACGTTAATTGAGTAGTTTAACCTCAAAATTAAAAGTCTTGTCATTGCATGTTGTTCGATACAGTAGCTAAGTTTACATGGACACTTTTTGCTTCAGTCTGAATGAATTCATTCCGATTAATGAATCCGAATGTAGTGTTTAGGCAATATGCAACGAGGAGCACATGAGCCGTGCCGGTTATAGTTATCCAGCAGTAAAGCGCCCCTTCCCGTGCCCAAACCCGTGTGTTCTGTGGATGAGGGTCTGAAACGAGGACTGTCCTGCTCCACTTCACAGACGATGAGTGAAAGGAGAGTTTCAGAATGACAGGACACTGATTTATGACGCTTTATTCAACAGGAATGCGTCGTTACGCTATTTCTACTGCAGTGCACATGCACAGTACTCTCCGGTTTCGGTTCTCCGTCAGATCGAGTGTTTTCATGTCCTCTCGATCGGATTACAAAAGGAGCAAACCATGAATTAAATTTCAATCAGATCTGGCCAATTCATTCCGGTTGACGTGGTTACTTACATGTTACTTTTTTTATTCCGATTGTGCTACTGATCCGACTACAATTATTATTAGGGTCCATGTAATCACAGCTACTGTGATCGAGGTTGTTCTTCACATATGTGACCCTGGACCACAAAACCAGTCACATGGGGTCAATTTACTGAAATTTGAGATTTATACGTCATCTGAGAGCTGAATAAATAAGCTTTCCATTGATGTATGGTGTTGTTAGGATAGGGCAATATTTGGTCGAGATACAACTATTGAACATCTGGAATATGAGGGTGCAGAAAAATCGAAACATTGAGAAAATCTCCTTTAAAGTTGTGCATTTATGTCCGCGATTGTGCTGCATTCACTCACAAAAATACATGTTTTATATATTTACGGTAGGAAATTGACAAAATATCTTCATGGAACATGATCTTTACTTAATATCCTCATGATTTTTGGCATAAAAGAAAAATTTATAATTTTGACCCATACAATGTATTGTTGGCTATTGCCACAGATATACCCGTGCGACTCGTGACTGGTTTTGAGATCCAGGGTCACATGTTTAAATTTGGCACCAGGTCTAATTATCTGCCTGTGTGAATGATAACTGGGAGATTTCAGTCTGTTCCTCACACAAAGCTATTGTATGACTTCAGAAGACTTGATTGGTCCACTTTAATGGAGGTCTTGACTGCATAAATCATCATCCCATTTGCCATCCTCTGCTTCATACGTTTCCCACTGAATATGAACCTTGCATGTCGTGCTCCAGTTGTGTCTCGGTCCAGGGTTTAGTGGTCTGTCCGGGCGTGTTGTCAGCTCTGTGGAGTTGGCGGATGGTGGTCAAGACTCAGAATACTTCCAGAGAAAGGTTACTGCGGCTTTCGGCGTATAAAAGTCTACAAAAGCACTGCGGCTTTGACTCGAGAGCGCGTAGATGTTTTGTGGCACTTTCTAACTTGTCATTTTTGGGAGCAAGAACATATGGCTCAATTATTAAACCGACATTCACCGAAACCACATGGACTATTTTCAGTTCTCTGGCGCTCACAGCTGAATGTTTGGAGCACCAGAACAAACACTTACTTATAGAAGAAATGCATTCATTATGTACAAAGTCCTTATTATATGAGAGATATAATTGTACAGGGTTTACGTGGTCTGGTTTAATATCTAGTAATGGATGGCTGTTTGAGTTAAAATTGACCACTCTTTAAGTATCTTCATTTGAAATGCATTTAATGCACACAAGCAAGATTCATAACAGAACATTGTTTAATTGCTTTGACATTTCCAATGATGAACTCATTCGATTTATAGCTCTTTGGCTGACTCTAAATTGCCCCTGTATTTTATTAAAACAATGTTTAAATGATGTAGACGGTGATTTTCAAGGCTGTTGGCCAGTGTTAATCTGACTCCATACACATGCACTGTAAACCCGAATAAGTTGGCAAAACTCAATACGTTTACGTCAATCAGTTGCCTCAAAATATTTAAGTTAAGTCATTTTAAAGTTTAAGTAAGCAGAAATTTTTATTTTGTATTCAAACATTTCAAGTTAAGAACAAGTATAATGTATGAGTACAATAATCCATACATTTAACTTAAAATTTTCATGTTACCGCAATGTGAACATTTTTGTTTTTATAAACTTAGCTGGTTATAACAAACTAGTTCAATAAATGCTAACTTGCTAACAATAGCATGGTTTAGCACTTGCTGTATGAATGCTGGCTATATGAAGCATTGACTTTCTTGCTCTCAAACCAAGGGTTCGTGTTCGTGTTCAGTTGCTTCATTCTGCTGTCACACATTTTTGTATAATGACACTAAACTGTATAATTGCACAAATCAGGAAATCAATGTCCTTTAAAAAAAACATAAGTAGATATGATCTCTTAATAACCTCAGAGCTCAAGGTGAGCCAGTCTTAACTTTTAGACTCTCTATGGAGAAAAATAGTGGGATTTTTACGGCTCACTTGTTGTGCTCTTTGCAGTGAAAATCTCTCTCACACTCACACACACACACACACACACACACACACACACACACACACACACACACACACACACACACACACACACACACACACACACACACACACACACACACACACACACACACACACACACACACACACACACACACACACACACACACACACACACACACACACACACACACTCTTGGGAGACTGAGGTGAAGCAACATCTTTCAGTTTCATCTTCTGCTTTCAAAGGGAAAGTTCAACTGTTCTGACCTCCTGAGTCACTCAGATATTCAGCCAAGATGAAAGAGTCGAGCAGCAATCCAGCTTTTGTTGCTCAAGGTACTGATTCTGAGCTTTCTAATGATTTGGAAGTGAGCTAACGCTTTGATCTGATGTAAAAAGGACATTTACAGGAAAACTTGACTCTAAATCATGCTTTGGTGGTGTGGGCTGGATGATACTCAAAGTATTTCTGACTGTTGAGAAGAACGATTTAGCAAATCTGACCTGCTTGATTTTTATTTTAAATAGATGTGACAATTATTTTATTTTTTTTACAAAGAGTACAGCATATTTCCTTACTCTCAGATTTTTTTTATTAAACCGTCACCTTTATTTCTATAGCGCTTCATACAATAGTGTTTCAAAGTGTGACAAAAGTTATTGATTTTCCAATAATAGTGCAAAATAACAGTATTGTGGATGGAGTGTACAAAGATTTTATATAATATGCTTTTTATTTTTTTTATTTTTTTTTATTATTATTTTTATTGATTTTAATTTAGCCTTTATTTTGCTTTATTTTAATTTTGCTTTATTTTACTTTGGATTTTCCAAATCTCAACTGCTTGATTATGTTGTCACAAAATGTAACTGTATTATACTATTCCAACTATAACGCATGAAAATGACGAAATCATAAACATTATGTAAAGCTGCTTTGATACAATGTGTATTATGAAAAACGCTTTACAAATCAAAATGATTTGATTTGAGGAGACCATATCCAAAAATCATCCACTCAGATTTAATTGCCTGTATCTAAATATAGACTTTTTACAGGCTTTTAGGAGTCATTTCCCCTCATAAACAGAGCAACAGGAAACGGGAATTCTTCTCTTTTGACGTGAACCCTTAGCAACCTAAGGGACTTTTAATTTGACAGGAAAGAGTTTTATAACCATGCACAGAGTTTTCCATGAATGCCAATCCCAGTAAAATCCGAGCACGATCCGTGCGACCGCAGCATGTTGAGCATTAGTTTGAGCCGATCTGGTTTTAATTGTGAAGTGAATGAAAACTCGTCCGTCATGTCAGGCTGGCTCACTCCGCGCTCTGATTTACAGCTTTTGTGAATTTATGTGCTGAAAGTTGGCAAGCGTTTGGACTCATTGCCAAGGAGGCCGGGTGAATGTGGTGTGGATGTAATCTGACTTTGAACAAGCTCTTGTTCTTTGATTTAATTAGGCTGGTGAGAGAAGATAAGATAAAGATGTGGCGTTGCCATTGCATGACATTCATACGGTGACCGTGTTTTCAATCAGATTCAGTCGAGTCATGTATAATGTTTGACCGGTTACAGTTTTTACTCTCATTTGTAGCTTGAGTGTTCATTTTGAACTGTGACACGTCACTCTGTTTTATTTCTCCAGGGTCTTTAGAGACCGACACACAAGCTATATATCTAATTTAAAAAAAATAAAAAAATAAAAGTGTATTTATTTATTTATTTATTTATTTATTTTTTTTATAAATAAGTAAATATGCTTTATTATATTTCTTTGTTTTATATTGCTTTTTGTCATTTTATTTTATATCGCATTATATTTTTATTTATTTTGCTTTGGATTGTTTTGGCAGCATTCATATATTATATTATATTATATTATATTATATTATATTATATTATATTATATTATATTATATTATATTATATTATTTTTTTATTGCCTTTTCTTTTATATTGCATTTTTATTTAATAATTTTCTGCTTTGCTTTTATTTATTTTATTTTGTTTTGCCGATAACCAAGATAATCAAATGAGCAAATTGTGATGGTAACACTAACAAAAAATGGATTTTATTGATGTTTAGCTGTCCAGTATGTCTCGGACTATTGATACCTTTTAGTAAATGTACTATTAATAAAGTATCCACTAAACGTTGACTTGCAGAGATAAAGCTATAGTGGGATTCTTCTGGTCATGTGATCTCCATCCACTCCATGCAGAATAAGTCCGCTGTTATTAGGCGGCTCACAGTGGACTTTCAAAAGCACTTCTTTTCTTCGCATTGCACCTCACACGTTTTCTTGTACACTCAATTTCTCTCAGTTACAGCCGTGGAAATGAAAGCGGTTGATTGGTCACAGCAGTTTGTTCCTCCAGAACTTTCTGTCTGTCTTTCTTTGGCCTTGGAATGTTCTGTTTTGTTTGCGTTGCCATGGAGATCGACCTGAGATTTCCAGACTTCCTCGCATGGATCTCCGGGATCACAGGAACATTAATGACAGACTGGCTTGTGTTTGAGTGGCTTGATGCTGATGTTCCTCTGTTTGATGGATTCATTAGGCACATCTGGGACACATCTGGATAACGCACCTCATGTTAGGTGTCGATTATTAGCTATTAGATGCGGAAGCTTTTCCATGTATTTCTCTTAAAGGTTTAAGTCATTGCTAGTGCTCATACTTAGGGGTTTGTTTTAAACTTCAAATATATTTCAGGACATAAGGTTTGTTTTTACATTTATGCATTTACGGATGCTTTTATCCAAAGCGACTTACAAAATAGGAACCAAAGCAATTCGTCAAAGAGACAGTCTATATAATATACAGTGCCAGTTTTATTAGATGGCTAGATTCAGGTTTTTTGTTCAGGAATATTCTTGTTTTCATTATCAGGAAGCAGGGTTATTATAAATGGGCCAAACTAAAACCACAAAACGTGTTCTTTGTTACTTTAATTAAAACAAATGTTAACTGAAAAAAAAGAAAGTTGTGTTGAAATAACTGAAATGAAAAATGAACATATTTAATAAAGCCAAACAAACAACAAAAATAACACCACAAATTTACTAAAATGGAAATAGAAAAAAAGCTAGAAGTTGCTAGGGTATTATGGGTAGTTGCTAGGGTATTCTGGGAGGTAACAAATGTGTCGCTATGCAGTTGCTAGTACGCATTATTGCATTGCTAGCCTGTTTCAGATAGATACAATGGTAGTTGGATAGATGGAGGGATGGATGGATGGAGGGATGGATGGAGGGATTGCTGGATGGATGGATGGAGGGATTGCTGGATGGAGGGATGGATGGAGGGAGGGATGAGGGAGGGATGGATGGATGGATGGATGGAGGGATTGCTGGATGGAGGGATGGATGGATGGATGGATGGATGGAGGGATTGCTGGATGGAGGGATGGAGGGCTGGATGGAGGGATAGCTGGATGGATGGAGGGATGGATGGATGGATGGAGGGATGGATGGAGGGATAGCTGGATGGATGGATGGATGGATGGATGGATGGATGGATGGATGGATGGAGGGTTGGAGGGATTGCTGGATGGATGGAGGGTTGGAGGGATTGCTGGATGGATGGAGGGATGGATGGAGGGATGGATGGATGGAGGGATGGATGGATGGAGGGATGGAGGGATGGAGGAATTGCTGGATGGAGGGATGGAGGGATGGAGGGATGGAGGAATTGCTGGATGGAGGGTTGGAGGGATGGAGGGATGGATGGATGGAGGGATGGAGGAATTGCTGGATGGAGGGATGGATGGAGGGTTGGAGGGATTGCTGGATGGATGGATGGATGGATGGATGGATGGATGGATGGAGGGTTGGAGGGAGGGATGGATGGAGGGAGGGAGGGATGGATGGAGGGAGGGATGGATGGAGGGAGGGATGGATGGAGGGATGGATGGATGGAGGGATGGATGGATGGAGGGATGGAGGAATTGCTGGATGGATGGATGGATGGATGGATGGAGGGTTGGAGGGATTGCTGGATGGATGGAGGGAGGGATGGATGGATGGATGGATGGATGGATGGAAGGATGGAGGGATGGATGGAGGGATGGATGGATGGATGGAGGGATGGATGGAGGGTTGGAGGGATTGCTGGATGGAGGGAGGGATGGATGGATGGATGGAAGGATGGATGGATGGAAGGATGGATGGATGGAGGGATGGATGGATGGAGGGATGGATGGATGGAGGGATGGAGGAATTGCTGGATGGATGGATGGATGGATGGATGTTGCTGAATCAACTAGGGTTGGGCGATGTCTATCGGAATCGTGATGAATGATGACATCGTCTATCGGCCCAACCCTAGAATCAACCCACATTAATTTATACCAACAATATACATTTAAATGGTCAAGTAAAAACATCTCTGTAAGGGAATTGCAGGTTTCCACTTTTTACAGTGAATCACTGATACTAAAATAACACCGTCAAGAAGGAATCAAGCTCTGGTTCTCAAGACGAATATTCCTCCACTTTTATTGTATGAAAGAGTCTGTGTGTGACGTCATGGAGGTATTCTAGGAGCACAACGTCTCCTCATCAAGTTCCAGCAAAACACCTTTTGTCCCGAAACGCTCCCGGAATGTTTGACGCGGATCACACCGCGAGAGAAATCTCCCAGATCCATATAAGGCATTTAAAGAGAATTTAAACCACTTTAACAAGCGGCCGCACACAACTGGCTCTCTGTGACTCGACGTCTTAAAAATGCGCTGTTCAGAAACTCGTTCATTCACTCGTTCAGCCGCTGCAAATGAAGCCCATCAGCATTTCAGTGTGTGTGTGTGAGGCCCTCCGGGGAAAACACACACTCTTGTGCTTCGAGTCAGTCAGAAAAATCTTGTAACATATCGGCATGTTTTCAAGTCTGGATGGAGGAAAAGCAGCCGTTCCACTGAAGTTAACACACAATTATTATATTTCCACAGTTATAGGAGGAATCGTGACCGGAGTCTGCTTTCATTAGTGCTGCTCAGCCCAGGATCTCAGATCTGCACAAAATCTTTCACATTTTGACTTTTTATTGAGCCAAAATTGAGTACCAGAAATAACTGGGTTTGTGGTTTGAGGCGATGCAAACTAGTCCAACACATTTAATAAGTTTCTAAGTCATTTAACACAGTTGGCTGAAGGTTTGTGGGGATCGTATCGTTACCGAACGCACATGTACACTACCAGAAGTTTTGGATTGGTAAGATTATTAATGTTTTTAAGTCTCTTCTGCTCACCAAGACTGCATTTATTTGATTAAAAAATAATAATAAAAAAACTGTAATGTTGTGAAATATTATGACAATTTAAAATAACTGTTTTCTATTTTAATATACTTTTAAAGTGTAATTTATTCCTGTGATCAAAGCTGAATTTTCAGCATCATTACTCCAGTCTTCAGTGTCACATGATCCTTCAGAAATTATTCTAATATGATGATTTGATGATCAAAAAATGTTTGATTATTATCAATGTTGAAAACGGATTCATATTTGTGTGGAAACTGTGATGCATTTTATTTTTCAGGATTCTTTAATGAATCGAAAGTACAGCATTTATTTGAAATATAATCTTTTGAAACATTATAAATGTCTTTACTGTCACTTTTTGATGAATTTAATTCATCCTTGATGAATAAAAGTATTGATTTATTTTATTTCTTTCACCCAAAAAATAAAAATAAAAATTCTTACTGACCCCAAACTTTTGAACGATAGAGTTTGATGTTACTTCAAACTTTCTATTCATCAAAGAATCCTAAAATAAAAACATAAATGACTGTTTTCAACATTGATAATAATCATAAATGTTTCTTGAGCATCAAATCATCATATTAGAATGATTTGTGAAGGATCATGTGACACTGAAGACTGGAGTAATGATGCTGAAAATTCAGCTTTGATCACAGGAATAAATTACATTTTAAAATATATTAAAATAGAATTAAATTAAATTGTCATAATATTTCACAATATTATAGTTTTTTTGTTGTTGTTTTTTAATCAAATAAATGCCGCCTTGGTGAGCAGAAGAGACTTTTAAAACATTACAAATCTTTTGACTGGAAGTGTAGATCCACTTTGAACCTGTTTTGATGCACAAACAGTAAATGATGAATTTTTTATGTAGATCGCTATTGTTAATCATACAGTGATTATGGTGATATGATTATGATACAGTGCACACAAGAGGAGTGGAAAATTGTTTTGAAAACACGCTTGCATTTGCAGATGAGGTTTTGACGTGCGGTTCACAGAGTGGATAATGATGATCCATGGGTTTATCATCAAACAATTTCACCTTAACTTGATTTGTGTGATTGTGGCTAATGTGACTGATTTGAGAAGCGCGCATGGGAGCGTTTGGCTGGCGTCCATGCCGAACTGAAACGAATGTTGTGTCGTCTTTTGTCTGGATCTGCATAACTCACGTCACGAGAACATGTGGTGCTTTTTCTTCATCAGTTTCTCTGTAATTATTCACATCACCATACTTATATTTTACACATGGCGAGTGAGTGAGTGAGTGAGTGAGTGAGTGAGTGAGTGAGTGAGTGAGTGAGTGAGTGAGTGAGTGAGTGAGTGAGTGAGTGAGTGAGTGAGTGAGTGAGTGAGTGAGTGAGTGAGTGAGTGAGTGAGTGAGTGAGTGAGTGAGTGAGTGAGTGAGTGAGTGAGTGAGTGAGTGAGTGAGTGAGTGAGTGAGTGAGTGAGTGAGTGAGTGAGTGAGTGAGTGAGTGAGTGAGTTGCACAGTCATGCCAATAAAGCCATGCTGAATTGAGTGTGAGTGTCTCTCTCTCTCTCTCTCTCTCTCTCTCTCTCTCTCTCTCTCTCTCTCTCTCTCTCTCTCTCTCTCTCTCTCTCTCTCTCTCTCTCTCTCTCTCTCTCAGCACAAGTAAGTGTGTGTGTGATGTGGCCTGTGATACCCTCAGACGCTATAAAAGGAGAGCAGAACTTTGGTGTTGTATCTGAGCAACCGTTCATTAGCGTTCACTAGCCGGCGTTAACCAGCGCTGCATTCAGCGACTGCCAAGTGGAAGAGGCGAGTGTCTCATACATGTGGCTTTCTAGAGGCGCTTATCTGCCAAACACATGTCATGGGAAGCATTCGCTTTCATTAAAAGGTCAGCGGGGACCTTTCTTTCTGGTTTCTGGTGTTATTAGTCTTATTGGGAATTTGAATCTGTGAATATTATTTTTAATCTTTAATCAAAATATGCTGCTTACTTTTCAGTTTTCATAAATCCCCCAAATTTTTTAATCATTAAATCATTAAAAGTGCGTGTGTATGTGTGTGTGTATGTATGCATATGTGTGTGTATGTATGCATGTATATATATATGTGTGTGTGTGTGTGTCTATGTATGTTTGATTGATTATTTCCTCATAGAATGTAACATGTGAAAGTTCTCCTGTCAGATCATAACTCAGCCCCAACTTATTAATCTTTCATTTTGAAAATGCTGCTAGGAATATGATGTATAAAAACCTTTAAAGGGAACCATAAAGGCAAACTGTGAGATGTTGTGTTTGATTTGGGGTGTAGTTCTTCTCTGCGGTGGGATTTGATCCTTGTTGCCTTAAGCTTTATGAGACTGAGGTTTAGTTTATGACGTTAATAAAAGAAATGACATCTGGGACTCGTGCAAATGTTAAGCGGCTTTCTTACACACGTGTCTGTATCAGCTCAGCGTGTGAAGACCCCTCAGTTCTCATCATGGTCCTGTGTTGTCGGGTCTCCTTGGGACATTAAATTGGATTCAGGCTTTGAGGCCCGGCTGTTGTCGTTGACCTGGTGACTCAAAGAGTGTGTGTTAGTGTGTGTGACCCCGTCAAACTCTCAGAGGTGCTTTCGTAGATGTGTGGGACCGAGTTTAAACTCGTGACCTCTAGTTTTGTGGTTCCTGCTGCTGGAATAAAGCAATGTGGCGTATGTAATTTCCTAGGGCCTTATGTATGAAATCCTTTTTGGATTATCATCCCCCCTAAATTAGTTTTTTTTTTGTTTTTTGTTTTTACTAAAATTTAGGAATCAAAAACCATGTTTAATTAATTCAAATCATGTTTTTTTTTTTTTTTTTTTTTGTCTTAAGTTTTGTTAATATTTGGAATTAGCCTAGCTTTTATTTTTATTTTTCATGTTGCATCATTTTGGTTTATTTTTTAGTAATTTCGTTATGTGCTTTTTGTCATTTTATTAGATCTATTGAGGTTTAATTTATTATTATTTCAGTTTCAGTTTTTATTTATTTCCAGTTAATCATTTAAGGCAACATGTCTAATCTTTGTTTTAGTTAACGATATTAACCCTGACTCAACAAAAAATTATTAAAGGTTTAACAAAAACTATATTTTTAGGACCCTATGAAATACGTTAAATTTTTTCTCAAATTCCTTGTTTTCCATTTTTATTTTTCTCGATTCAATTTTAATGGCTTAATTATATTTTCAATTTAATTATCAAAATGCAGGTCTAAATAATTGAATTCATAAAACTTTAACAACTTAATAAAATGTATTACTTTTTTTTTTTTTTGAAAAGGTATGAAATGTTTAATTTTTTTCCAGAAATTCTGTGTTCTGTCTATTTTCTGGATTCATGATTAATACAAAATTATTTCTTTGAGTTTCTGTGTGTATATGATATGCCTTAATTGTAATTTATTCATCCAAAGTTTGGCAAATTCTGTGACATTTAAACAGTAAATTCTATTTTTATGACTGAATTTCTCGATTCAGTCCACATTTTTTCCTCACTGTAGAAAGTATAGGGTGAAGATGAGAGACTTTTACTTTGTCACAATAAGTCTTTGTCTTTTAAAGATAACAATAAATCACAATTCACTTTCTTGAAGGAAATACACCTGTCCTCATGTTGCTCTAAACCCGTTCAACTCATAAAACTTGATTCTTCGGGGTGAAGTGTTTCTGTCATCAGTTCTGCATTATAATTGTTGTTTTGAACCTTCGGCCAAGAGCAGAGCAAGTCTTAATCTGACTCGGGAGGGGTAGTTGCTTTAGTTGAGTTAGTTGCCTAGCAGATGTGCAGTGATGAATGACTGATATTCGTCATGCATGGTTGCATAATGCCTCTAATGCACACCTGTAACGAGTCCTTCTTGTTCAGACACATCGAGCAGCAGAGGCTCCATGCCAGTGCACTTAATATCAGTCCTATAGAGTATGCACTGCAAGTTAATTGAAAACATGAAACTTGTACTATTTTTATTTATTAAACACTTATTAAAGTCCCCCTGTGGTGTAAATCCAGCTTTTAATGTTGTTTATATGTCTATGTGTTGTTTTAATGAGTTATAATGCTGAGTATTTTGCTGCAGTGAACCAAAGACAGTCTCAAACACACTTTGAAATCGCTGGTGTTTCTGACGTCACAAACTACCTTGTAACCAATCAGATCGTCAACCAGTGGATCTCTGAGCTGAGTGAGTGAGTGGAGGCGGGGCTCATTTGCATATTCATAGATCAAAATGTATATTACGAAATTTATATTGGTACTTTGTGGAATTGGATGAAATATAACATGCATTTCTCTAGATTTGTTAATCTTGGATAAAAAAAAAAGTCTGTATAGTTGCAGTGCATTCTGGGTTTTCTTGTAAAGAATACATGCAAGGCCTTTAGTTTGAAGGGAATCTCCACAGAAGCCTGTGTGTAAATCATTGGAGTAAAGCCTTTCCTTCCCCTGCTGTTAGTTATCTAGTAAGATATCGGGTTGTTTATTAGCCCGGACAAGATCTCAGTGCTAACAAGAGCGAGGAGCGTTTCTAAGACAGAGTCTAATAGCCTGTCAGGTCTAATCTGATAAGGTCAACAGCACTGCAGTGTCTCAGAGCTTCAGATTCCCCTAATACATTACAGCTGGCCTCTTTGTGTTCGCCCACGTCTAGTGTTTCATCAGCCTCCACTCGCGTGAGCATCTCACACACTCCGGCATCAAAGGTGAGCGCACGTGTACAGATCCGCCTTTCAAATCGGGGCCAAGAGGGTCAGAGGTCAGAGGAACATCAGTCATTTGTTGATCTTCAGCTTCTGTTAATGGTTTGATTATTAAAAGCCAGATCTTTTTGCTGTATAATCATCTGTCCTGCACTGCTTGTAAGTCTGGAGAAATATTACATTACATCAAGATTTTCTAAATATCATTTTGCGAGTGGACTACTACTGTAGGATGTGATGCATCGTCAAACCATTGTTATTGTTAACTAAAACTATGAAAAAATGAAAAACAGAAAGCTAAATAGAAATATTTGTGATATATAAAACCACAAATAAAAGTCACAAAGCACATAACAAAATTACTGATACTTAAAAAAAAAAAAAAATATATATATATATATATATATATATATATATATATATATATATATATATATATATATATATATATATATATATATATATAAATAAATAAATAAATAAATAAATAAATAAATAAATAAATAAATAAATAAATAAATAAATAAATAAATAAATAAATAAATAAATAAATAAATAAATAAATAAATAAAAACAACAACTGTACTAGTACACTAAAATAACACTGTCAAACATCAGTCTAATCAGGATAAAGTAACTCAAGACTTTCAAATCAAGCAAAAAATATATAATTTTGCTCAAATTTGTGAATCAAATTTGTTGAAAGATTGATTATATATTTCCAATTTTGGCTACCGCCTCTCTTTTTAATTACAATCACAATAAAAGGTAACTAAGATGTTCAAACTTCTTTAACTCATTTGATTTGTGTGAGAAACAGACTGGATTGACATTTGCATTCACTCCGATTTGTAAAATGAATCTCTTTAACCCTCAATTGGTCCTTGGGGTCTATATGACCCCAAGCGACTTTTCTTTAATAAAAAAAAATGGTTCCCTTCATCTCAGTGGAATAAAATTTGGTGACTTTTCCTACATTATCTATCTATACACACAGAAAAAAACTGGGCTTGATTCGGTCGTTCTAAAGGTATGTAAAAAAAAAAGTCACAAATCTGTTCCTTGGGGTCAATATGACCCCACATTGAAATGAATGGGAAAATCGAAGAAAAAATGTTTTTTATTTTTCATTTGTCAAAAAAAATATATAAATCCAGAATAAATCTGAAAATTTCAATACCACAATGAAGTCCTGGTACTAGAGCACAAATGAAATGTGGAACAAACATGACCACTTGCACACACACATGTTCGCGCACACAAACACACACAAAGGTCTGACTCCAAAAGAAAGCATTTTTATAGAAATTGACAAATAAAATCAATAATTCCAGCATAAATCTGAAAATTCTCACACATAAATGAAGGCCTGGTACTAGAGCACTAATGTAATGTGGAATGAACATTATCACAGACACATATGCGCCCACACAGACACAGACACAAATACACACATAGACAGAGAAAGGGTGTGACTGCAATAGAGAGCATTTTTACTGAAATTGTGAAATAAAATCAATAATTTCTGCATAAATCTAAAAAATTTCACACATAAATGAAGGTATGGTATGAGAGCACAAATGCAACGTGGAAAGAACATGACTACACACAGATCAAATACACACAGAGAGACAAACAATAAAGATATTATTGCAAATTTATATAGCATTATTGCAATAATAAGACACTTCAAAAGACCTCAAACAACAACAAAAAAAATTCTAAACTTTTTAAAATACATAAAATCAGTATTTTGTCAATGTTTAAATATGTAATTCATAAAAAAGCTATTATAAGAGCATTAAGTCACATCCAGAAAAATGAATGGATCTCTATGGGGCCTCTGCTGGAAGTATATGGTAATTACACTTTGTGGCTAAAACTATATTAGCTACAAAAAAACATCTAACCAGCAGATGGCAGAATTATGCATCTAACACCTAGATCAATATCCAGAAACAACTCATAGTTAAATTTGATCATCATTAATGTGTTTTTTTCATAAAAAAACTATATTTCATATGTATGCTAATGGTGTAGTTGAGGAATTTTGCAGTAAATAGGTAAAAAAGTACTTCAAATCCCCCAAAACACAGCATTAATGAATAGATGAGAAGTAAACAAAAAAAAACATATATTATTTGTATAATTAAAAATGTATATTTTTTGTCCAATTTCTCTATCAATTGTTGGGGTCATATAGACCCCAAAGACCAGATTTGTAAACCGGAAACGAAGACCTTATGAGGGTTAATGAATCAGATTGAGCTCTCAGTGGGTAATGGCTCACTGGACTATCAGTGAAACTCTATTGCAGTCGATCTCTTGTGCACGTCACGTGAGAAGTATCATGATTTGTGTTGTTGCTTATGAATGTGGTTCCAAATCAATTACCATTTCAGCTCCGCAAGAATATAGCGATGACACCTAGGGTTGTGTTGAAGTTTGTTTCTGAACTGTGTGTGTGTGTGTGTTTGATGCAGCTGACAGATGGAGGAAAGGCAGCTAAAGCCAAGATCAGCGTTGGGGACGTCGTTCTGTCTATCGATGGCATCGCCACAGAGGGAATGACCCACCTGGAAGCCCAGAACAAAATCAAAGCTTGTATGGGGAACCTAAACCTCTCACTGCTGAGGTAAGACACACACACACAGACACACAGACTTACTTGTACATCTATCTTTATGAGGACATTCATTGACACAATGCAATCTCTTCCCCTAACTTTACCCATCACAACTAAGTGCCTAACCCGACCCCTGACCCTAAACCGACCCTTAACCTCATTATAACCTTATCCCTAAAACCAAGTCTTGACCCTCAAACAGGCCTTTTAAAGGCTCTCAGAAAGAGAGGACCGGCCAACATGTCCTCACTTTACTCTCTCTGTCCTCACTCCAATGGTCTAAAACTCAAACTGGTCCTCACAAAGATAGTTGTACAAGTACACACACACACACACACACACACACACACACACACACTCACTTCACACACACACATACAAAATATTTCTTCAATGACTTTTCACCTGTCAAAGTCTCATGGCACCCAGAAGTTTGGCTTGGACATGCAGATATAAATGGATATTGCATTACATGATGAATAAGTCTTAATGCCTGGCAGATTGGAATAACAGTCACCAAACTGTGATGGACACTGGAATATTCTTGTGCATGTTAGTGTTTGTGGGAGTCCTTGATCATCTACACTACCTGTCAGTGGTTTGGAACAAATACGATTTTTTGTTTTGTTTTTGAAAGAAGTCTCTTCTGCTCACCAAAGCTGTATTTATTTAGTAAAAATAGTGAAATATTATTATATTGTCAAATGGATATATATATATATATATATAGTAAAGTGTAATTTATTCCTGTGATCAAAGCTGAATTTTCAGCATCATTACTCCAGTCTTCAGTGTCACATGATCCTTCAGAAATCATTCTGATATGATGATTTGATGATCAAGAAACAGTTGAAAACAGTTGTGCTGCTTCAGATCTGTGTGGAAACACTGCAATTTAAAAAAGTTTTGGCTAAGAAAGTTTTGAAGAAAAAAAATATTCATAAAGGACACATTATACAGTAAAGACATTAATAATATCACAAAAGGTTTCTATTTAAAATAAATGCTGTTCTTTTAAACTTTCTATTCATCAAATAATCCTGAAATAAAGTAAAATGGATCATGGTTTCCTCAAAAATATCAACTGTTTTCAATATTAGTAATAATCATAAAAGTTTCTTGAGCATCAAATAATCATATTAGAATGATTTCTGAAGGATCATGTGACACTGAAGACTGGAGTAATGATGCTGAAAATTCAGGAATAAATTACACTTTACTAGATATTCACATAGAAAACAGCTGATTTACATGTTAATAATATTTCACTATTTTTAAAAATTTTATATATTTTTTACAACCTTTGTGAGCAGAAGAGACTTTCAAAAACAAAAAAAACGTATTAATAATTATTATTTACTCCATTCTGTTGACCACTAGTGTATCCTCAAAACTGCCTCTTCTCAAAGTTCACGCAGAACCTTCATTGAAAGCGAACTCATGGTTGTCCAGATACGATCATGAATTGTGTAAATATGACAGCGGTGCCTCAGAGGGGAAGATTTGTTTGGTTTATGCAGTTCTTGGCCGGGATTGTGTCTTCCCATCACGGGACACGCAGGATCTAATGCAGTCAAGATGTTCGGGTCGACCGGCTCTGGTGTTTCAGCCTGTTTAATGGCCTCTCTCTGCACATCATGTTGAGGGTTGAGCGAGTGTCCTGGACACTGAATCTTTTAATTGTAGTTTTGTTCATTAATTATCAGTTATCAGTGTTAGACATTCAGTCTAGGGTTGCTGAATTACAATTAAAGGACTAGTGCGTCGTTAACTCATTTACTCATTCCAGACCTTTTCTTCTTCTTCAGATTAATATTTATGCATTTTGGCTGATTATTTTATCCACAGTGACTTGCATTGCATTCAAGGAATGCATTTTTATCAAACCCATGAGGGTAGCATGCAAATGTCTAGATTGCAAGATCTAAATGCTTTAATTTTATACACAATAAAAGCGAATACGGATAAATACTGTCAAGCTCCGGAAAAGACCATAAATAAATAAGATTGTGTGGAGAACAGACAGTTTATGCATTCATATGTCCTGGAATATAGTCATAAATTTACCTCTTTTATGATGCTTTTTTGTCATTTTTGCAGCTGGACTTTATCCATTTCAATTATTTCCATTGCAAGATTTATTTTGTGAGAGGCTGAAGTAAATGATGACACTGTTTATTTCTCCATGATTTATTCCAGTAAATGTCTGTAAATGTGTGTTGACCATAGACAGATTAATTAAAAATGGAGGGGATGTGCTGTAGATTAACATTTTTAAGATTTAGTTTGAAACGAAGCACCTCTTTCAGTGCAGCCTCATATTCTGGAGTTATGGGCCCTTTGAAAGGAAATTTAGGGAAGAGAGATTGTGCAAGAGCTCTGGAATCTCCCATTAAAGTCTTTTAGTGGCGTTTTCATAGCTGTTGAACATTTGTCAGTGAGTCTGCAAAGGCCATCAAACAGCACTTAAGCTTTACTATTAAGATAACATCACATTAAGAGCGCAGCGTTTACTCTGAGATCCCAGAGAGCCACCCAGATCAGTGCGGGACAGGTCTCACCTCAGCCGTAACTCGCTGCTTAATAACCAGCATGTCTGTACGTGTTTCTGAAACGTTTGAGTATAAATATTGAGAGTCTGAGAAGAAGTTATACTCTAAACCTCATCATCCAGTCGTCCATTGCTGTCATACCTCTTCTACATGACACAGATTACAAGAGTTAAAGGAACACGCCGACTTTTTGGGACTTTATCTTATTCCCCGTATCCCCCAGAGTTAGATAAGTCCACACACAACCTTCTCATCTCCGTGCGTGCCGTAACTCTGTCTGACGCACCCACCGCTAGCCTAGCTTAGCACAAAGACTGGAGATCTCTCCGCAGAAGTAGCAGTGCTTCGCCTTCTGAGAATATAGTTCCCAGTATGTATACGGTTAGAAGATGGCTGTGTCTCATGTGACCTTGTTATTCGTACACGCTGTGACTATACAAATCACAACATGTAAATGGGAAAATGTTGGCGTTATTTTGTCACTTATTGGGAGCGGTATGCTAGCTGGAGCCATTTACCTCCAGTCTTTGTGCTAAGCTAGGCTAGCGGTGGGTGCATCAGACAGAGTTACGGCACGCACGGAGATGAGAAGGGTGAAACTATGATGGTTAGGCTAAACTTTGCAATTAATCCGTGAATCACATGCGTTCTGAAAGCTGGCTCGTCCGGATCACGGATCAACCATGACCCTTATACTTGACATTGCACATCCGGATGCGCACATCACGATATCGATGCCCCTATTTTAAAGAATAGCGAAGTCTACAACACAACTATAAGGACAGCAGCACAGATGAACAATCCAGCTGATGAATGATAAAAATATTGACAGCCAATCAGAATCCATCCTGCTGTAACAAGCTCGAGCATTTAAAGTGACCGGCAACAAAACTGCAGCGTGCTTATAATAAACAGAACAATATTTTGCACTCGTGTTGATGCTAATATAGTTATGATTATATTTATTTCTGGTGTTTAGAGGCCAGTTGCATAAACACAGACTGTATCTTAAGAAGTACGCTGAAAAAATATTAATGCACAAACGATTTTCATTCTTAAATTGCTGATAAATTTCACCAAAGAAACGGCACACTTTGAATTAAATGTGAAATTTTGAAGTTGAAGGACCTTTTGTACATGAGTTTTGGAGAAGCTGTATGTTGAACTTCAAAAATTATAAAGTGCCACTAATATGTCAAATATGTTCAATGGTTTCCGCATGTCGCTTTACTCGCATCAAATCGCAACTCGTCTTGATGCACTATTTGATTCAAGTGAGTTAAAGCTCAGGGAAGGAGGCGGCGGGAACCAGCGAACGTTTAAAGTCCCCCTGTAGTCAATCATTTTATCCCTTAAAACTCATCTTTGATCACCAAAATGACATATTTAAACGTGTTTTCCTTCAATTTCTTCATGCCTTAAAATATCTTGAATGTAACTCGACACCCTTGCCTTATTTGGTATACACCGTTCTATGAATATGCAAATGAGCCCCGCCCATCATCGATGATGACCGTCTGTGATTCACCGAGTTTTAAGGAGAAAATACTCAGCAATGGTGTCGACTTATGAATTTACACATGGTTTGTCTTAAAGCATATTAAAAACACCACATAGACATATAAATAACATTAAAAGGTGGATTTACACCACAGGAGGACTTTAACACGCATTAAAATAAACAACAAAACGAAAGTAAAGTGGCAGCCTCTCATGAACGACTGCTGCACAAACATAAACAACATTTCTGGATGAACTGATAATTTAATGTGGCTTATCAATCACTGCGTAACAAATGTGATCTGACACAAAAATTGCTTTGCAATTCCTCATAATCCTTGATCAGTCTGATCCAATATGACATCAATGTCTTTCAGTCTGAAAATGACCAGCGATTGAAATCAGCGCTCTTGTTGTAAGTGACACGTTCTCTGCTTGGTCTCTTCAGATCTTCAGACAGCCCAAGCTGTGTTGATCTGCACTGGATGAATCAAAAGACTGGTGCAGATTTCCATTCGTCCCCCTCCAGCGCTCGCCCTCCACATCCAAACCAAAATTTGTACCGTTTTGTTTTGCGTCAACGTCTTCAATTCGTTTCAGACCACATGTTGCTCCCCTTCCTTGTTTTCTTAAGGATGTTTCCAGACCGTATTCATAAAGTGCTGTTTAAAATATGTGTACAGAGCGGCGCCTGAGGTTTGGGACAGGTTTGCAGGAGCAGCGGCTCATGTGTTTCACTCTTTCTGTCCTGAAAACCGCCGTCACCTGCCGGCGCAGCAGCTTCTGGGAGGTTCAGGGTTGTGACGGCTGTTTTTGCCCACAGTAAAATGCTGTTGTTAAGGGGTATGTGCAGAAGAAAGTAGGTTTTGTTTGTTCCTGATCATCAAATATCCTTTTCCGTCGACACAGCACCCAATCTGGAACCTTTCCATGCATTTCCACTGACGAAAAGGCGATTGTGGTTCGGCTCTCAAATCAATGAAAACTTGATCAAACATGAAAACCCTTTTCATCACCAATGAAGCAAGATCACCTGTAATGTTTTTATTTTATATTGTCATTTTATATACACACCAAGAATTAAACCGATTAGAATACATGGAACAACCCGTTTGTTATTTTTAATTTAATTTAATTTAATTTAATTTAATTTAATTTAATTTAATTTAATTTAATTTAATTTAATTTAATTTAATTTAATTTAATTTAATTTTGTTTTATTTTATTTTATTACATTTTATTACATTTTTATTTTTTTATTTTATTTTATTTATTTTATTTATTACTATTTGTTTTATTATTACATTTTACTATGCACTATTTTTGATATAACATATATGTAAATACTATAAATTAATAAAGACTATAGTCATTATATTGTGAATTTATATAGACCAGTAATTTAACAGATTAGAATAGATGGAAAAACCTGTTTTTTGTTGTTTTCTTTTGTTTATTTGAATGTGTATTTTATTGTGTTATATTATATGTTATTTTAATTTTTTGTGTGTGTTTTTATCAGTACTATTATTGTTTATTTTTTTATATAATTTTTTGTTAATTGTTTCAATTACTTTTTTATGTATAGTTTTAAAATATAAAAATTATATATATAATTTTTTTTTACATATATATAATTTTTTTATATATTATTTATATATAAATATAAATAAATGTGTGTGTATATATACATTTAATTTAGTATTTTTTAATACTTTAATATATATATAAAAACCTATATAGTGTATTGCTCTTAAAGTGCATGAAAATGGTCTAGTTTGTTTAAAGTTGAGAGATTTTTGCTTGTGCGTTTCCATCGAGAGCCGAACACCAGAAGAAGGGCCGTCTGTGTGAGAAATAGTGATTGAAACCCTGTGTTGAAAGTCTAGCATGTGGGTGTTAAGAGGAACTGTTAAAACAGAACAAAGTTGGTGTTTTAGACCTTTACGACACAGGAAAACCAGTGACCGTGTGTCTCTGAGGTCTGAACTCTCTCGCGCTCCGGTCTGATTCCCAACACAGACGCTTGTTCTCGCTGAAATGAACTGGAAGTCCTGCTTTCCATTATGCCACCGCTTAGACTGATGTCATGCTGGTGGAGTGACCGATGAATGTTATTAACCCTTGGAGTGGTTAGAAAATTAACATAAAACAAATTGCATTTTTATTTCATGTATTAAATTGTTTATTAAGTCAAGTCACTTTTATTTATATAGCGCTTTTTACAGTGATAACAGGAAAATAATACAGACAGACAGACAGACAGACAGACAGACAGACAGAGTGCAGCTAAACGTGTTAATCTTTATTTCATGATGACTTGAATCGTAAGCAGAAAAACATCAGCGTTTAAAAATGAAAGCTGCTCGACTGCTCCACGCTCCTGAAAGTCTCTGCTTTAGCGGTGTAATCGTTCCATTAACACACACTAACGGATCGCTTTAATAAACTGATTTTATGAGGTGATTCTGTACGAAACCCTCCTGTTTTGGCAGGATCGTTCATTCTTCAGCTAAAGCCATGAAACTGATCCAGCGTTATGGAGTAATGTTTGGATGCGCAGGAAAATGCATGTGCAATAACTGCTGAAGTCGTCACATTAAGTGTCCTACGCTGTGTTCTCTATTTAGGGAAGATCACGTCAGGAGACTCTTAAACTAGTACACATGATAATGCACATGATGATTCTTCTCCAAATCTCTGAGCTGAAACACAGATAGCGTGTCTCTCTGAGGCGTTGTTTGGCTCGCTGTGGTTTTCTGGAAAGCTCCACGTGAAGCGATATACGAGTGTCCATGGCACACCCGTGGAGCTGACGCTCGGTGTGTTCATCGGCTGGCGAGGCGTTGTGATCCGAGGTCACGCCACAGGCCTCGTGCATGATGTCATTTCCCCTTTTCCACACACTCTTTCTGCTCAGTGTCGCAGCCACTTCTGACCAAATCAACTTTAGAGATTGATCAATAATGTTTTTCCGAGGTGTCCATTAATTTTATCATAATTTTTTTTTTTTATATATATATATATATATATATTTTTTATATTTCATTTCATTTTTTTATTTATATTTTTATTAAATTTGCTACACTATTAGCTACTAACAAAAAATATTTTTGTTTTTATATTTTATTTTATTAAATGTTTTTATATTTTATTATATTGTTTTTTATTTTATTTTATTTTATTTTATTTAGTTTAATTTAATTTAATTTTAATTTTTTATTCTATGTATATTCATTCTATTACAATGACAACATAAAATATTATTTATTTATTTCTTAAATATTAAAATATTTATTTATTGAATTGTATATATTACATTTATTTGTCTTTTATATTGTTTTATTTGCATCAAAAAATAAATAAAAGACTAAATGGTTACAAAACTATCATTATACTTCAACAGTTACAACATAAAAATGTTGTTACTGTTGTTGATAATATTTATATTGATAATATTTTTTGCAGAGTGTGGCACAATTATTTATTGTGGCTAATTATTTATATATTGTCTGACTGTGAGCATCAGTAAAGATGAAGAAGTTACACTCTGTATTCGGTAACATTTCAGCCTGTATGATCACGTCCCTATTTCGCATTATTTATCATTTCATCCTGTTATATATGATGTTTTTATTTGCGACTACATTTCCAGTGGATCCCGCTGGAGCTGATAATGAATCTCTTGAAATGTCATTTGGTGTATATTAGTTGTGGCGGTGTGGAAGGAACGTGAAAGGAAAAGCCATTTTCTCTGTCAGAGGATGGAAATGCAGGTATTTGACATCAGAGCTTTATAAGCTGAATAACAGCTCGCCGTTCCTCCTCAGGCTCACCGTATGCCGGAGACATTATGAAACATCTGTTTGTGTGTGATATGAGGAAACCCTACTGTGCTCATGGCTTTGATTAGAGCTTTATTTTATGTGTTCATTTGTTTTATGTTTTATTATTTATTTATTTTCCATTTTTATTTATTTTATTTTTGTTTTTATTTAACTTTTTTTTCCCTTTTATTTCTTATTTTTTGTTTTAATTTTGTTGTTTTTATTTTATATTTTAGGTGTATGTCGTTGTTTTGTTTTTTATTTTTTTATTTTGTTTTTTTTATTTTACATTTTACATTTTGTTGTTTTTGTTTTGCATTTTATTTTGAATATATTTTGTTTTTTTATTTTAATGTTTTTATTTTTAATTTCTATGTTGTTGTTTTTTATGTTATGCTTTTAGTTTGTTTTTCTTTTGTTTTTCTTTTATATATTTGTTTTTGTTTTTTATATAATTTTATATTGTTCATATTTTATTTTATTTTATTTTATTTTATTTTATTTTATAAAAATTTTGGTTATTTTATTTAATGTTAATTTTTTTTTTTTTTTTGTTGTTTTTGTTTTTGTTTTCATTTTAATTTTTTTTTTTTTAATTTTTTTTTTTTTTTTTTTTTAGGGTTAATCTGTAGTCATTTATAATTAATTCAAATAAAAACAAATGAACTGTATATTTATTGCAAAGGGTGTTTGTAAGTGATTGGTACAGTGCAGAAAACAGCAGCGTCTCAGTTTCATGTCACGAGTCGTTCTGTTTATTTTGGCTTGTGGAGTTTTTCTTCGCCGCCTGCATTTTTCCCAGCGTGTCCCGTCAGTATCAAACCCTGGGGCAAAACGGCGTGTTTGTGAAAGCTTTTCCTGGAGTGTCCTGTTCGCTTTCATTGTGTACTTTAAAAGGCGTACTTTATTTCTTTTTTTTTTCTTTTTTTATATAATTTTTCTTTTATTTTATTATCTTCCATTGGAAAAAAGAAACTATATAAAAAAAATTAATTAAAATTAAACCAGCAGAGTAAGCATACAGTCAACTTGCAGATCTTGTCTTTGAAGAATGATCCTGGTTCATTCAAATACATTTTATTTTATTTTTGTTTTAGGATAGGTTTGTAAAAATTATAATTGTTTTCCATTTAATAAAATAAATCTATATCTATATCTGTATCTATATCTATATCTATATATGTGTGTATACGTGTGTGTGTGTGTGTGTGTGTGTGTGTGTAAGCAGTGGTAGAGGAAGCAGGATCATTCTTTAAAGCTAGATCTGCTTCCTCTCCGCTGCTTCTGTTCATGTTTGTCCCATGAGTGTTGATTAGCCTTTTGCTCTTTGTGTGAGCGCCTTTAAACTTCCTTCTGCTAGTGTTTTCTTAGTGTTCCCAGCACTCCACCTTTGCTCCTTATTATAACACAAGTCGGACTGTCTGGCACAAAAGAACCGGCCTTGCAGAAACTGCTCGGCTTTCCTAATATGGAAGCGATTGAGGACGTGGAACGAATCCGCAGCGCCACAGCAGTTCTGTAGGAAGCGAAGGCCTGTTTGTCGCCTGTTTTGAGGACGGAGGTTGTTTACGAGGAATGTGGAGGTCGTGTCGGATGTGATGTTGATTAATGAGGACGAATGAAGCCGTCTAGACAGTGTGACGAGAATGCACTGATAAACCAGAACATGAAGTATGTCTGTGTGTTCTTGAAAAACAAAACATCTCCAAATGCACAAACCCTGATGCACTTTCACTGGAGGTTTGCTGACAGTCATTTTTCAGATTGTGTTTGGGTCACGATGATGGGAACACGGCTGAATTTAGACCAATTGTTTCAGGGCTCCAGGCATATGCAACCATTCTTTGAGACTGTGCGAGTTTAAATTTGACGTGATCGCATCGGCCGATATAATCATTTCTGCCGATGAGCCTTGCCGATAGGGTGGCGTGTTTCTTATGTGCACGTGACGACCATGCATGAGGGCCAGCAACTTAACATGTGGAGGCATTTCTAGCATGAGCGTCAGTTTGGTTTGAGATGTGCTGGGGACAGAGATGCATTCGCAAGAGCATTTTCAGAAGTGCTGGGTACAATGACGCAGGCATTTTTTTTTTTTTCTCTTTCGTGCAGGTCATGTTTTGAAAGACGATGTCCTGTAGCTTACTAATGTAAACTCTCCAAGCTACTATGCTCTCCACAGAGCATAAAATATTCATTTTATTTTATTTTCCGTGTTCGCATTTATGAGGAAAAACAGTGACAGTTCTCGGTTACGGACGTGAGCGCTCTGAAAGCGGCACTAAAAGAGACTGCTTTAAAACTTCCACAGAGACCTCAAACAGAAGCACAAAGCCTTTCTAAGTGAACTTCGTTTTGTATTAATTGTATCTTAATTTTAATCAATGTTTCATCAACCAATTGCCTGGATTTAATAAATAATAAGTAAAGCAGATAATAGATATCACGACACGGAGGCGCCCGCGATTGAACTGGAGCTAGTCTCATAAATGAAACGAAACTCAGCATATAGCTTACTTGCCTCACAGACCTGATAAATATATCTATTATCTACAGAACGCTTGAAATCATATTTTTTAAACATAACAATTCAAAACGAAAGAAAACTATGTAATCCGAAATGTGCATTTCTCTCTGGCGCGTTCTCTCACTACTGCGAAGATCGCGAGTCATCGTCAACTTCATCTTTGCAGCCGACACAGAAAACACTTGTTTATTAATAAACAATTAAAATGTCTCCTTGCTATATTTGACATATTCATAATCATTACTTTTGCGGTTCGTTGTGACTGCTTTTAGTTTCTTTATTGGCAGCGCCACCCTTACAGGTTACATGAACGGGTCGCCACTGCATCTGCACCGAAAGCAGGGGAGCATTTGGTAGACCTGTTCAAGTAAAGTAAAATATTTTCGGTAACACTTTATTTTACGGTGCCCTTGATACAGAGTAATTACTTAATTAGGTACTTAGTAATAGACGTTGTAATAACATGTAACAAAATGTACTTAACATGTAACTAAGTTATGGAACAGCCTGTACTTACAGATTGTAATTACACACATGTAATAGGCAGCTACTGTTACACATGTGTAACAAGCCGAGTTGGATGAGGTTTATAGATACACATGAAGTACACTTAAGTACATTCTTGATACACTTTATTTTACGTAGCTCATCCCTGTGTAACATTATGTAATTACAATGTAATTAGGAAACGACTGCATGCATTTAAGCTGTGAACTAGTGAGTTAAATCAAAGTAAGGCAGAGATGGATAAGGTATGTATACACAAAGTACACTTAAGTACATTCTTGATACACTTTATTTTACGTAGCTTATACCTGTGTAATATTATGTAATTACAATGTAATAAGGAAACTACTGCATGCATTTATGCTGTGAACTAGTGAGTTAAATCAAACTAAGGCAGAGATGGATAAGGTATGTATACACAAAGTACACTTAAGTACATTCTTGATACACTTTATTTTACGTAGCTTATACCTGTGTAATATTTTGTAATTGCAATGTAATTAGGAAGCTAATGCATGTATTTAAGCTATGAACTAGTGGGTTAATTCAGATGGATACCATTTGTAGATACACAGGAAGTGCACTTTAGTACAATCTTGATACACTTTACTTTATGTTACATACAAGTAATGTGTATGTAATATGTAACAGACTCGGCTTGTTACACATGTGTAACAGTAGCTGCCTATTACATGTGCGTAATTACAATCTGTAAGTATAGGCTGTTCCATAACTTAGTTACATGTTAAGTACATTTTGTTACATGTTATTACAAAGTCTATTACTAAGTAATTAATTAAGTAATTACTCTGTATCAAGGGCACCGTAAAATAAAGTGTTACCATATTTTCAAATTTATTTGTATTTATTTTACTCCTAAGGACTGAAGTTTGAAGTTCATTTATTCTCTAAGTGAAATAATTTGCCTATTTTTCAGGGGTGAATGTCTGTCTACATTTGTAAAATTATACATTTATGGTAGAATCAAATGTTGTTTTGTTTGTATTGTGTATTGCCTTATCTACAACACATGAGTGTAATATGGTAAAGGTAGTACAGGAGAGAGACTTGGATTTCTCTTCACTAAAATTAAAGTGTAAATATATCAGGGGGAAAATGTGTATATCGGCATCGGACAAAATTAGTTTGAAAATATCGGCATATCGAATATCGGCCAAAATGCAATATCGTGCATCCCTAAATTAATTTAATTTGGGTAAAAGTATGGTGTATTAAAAATAACTAAAGTTAACTAGCCAGATATATAAACTTTTACTTTTAGTTTATTATGTAATACACAGAAAGGTAGCCTATATGTGACCCTGGACTACAAAACCTGTCACATGAGTCATTCTTTTGTTTTGAGATGTATAATATAAAAACATAATGGATGAAAGCTGAATAAATAAGCTTTCCACTGATGTATGGTGTTAAGATAGGACAATATTTGGTCGAGATACAACTATATGAAAATCTGGAATCTGAGGGTGCAAAAAAATCGAAACCTTGAGAAAATCTCCTTTAAAGTTGTTAATTTATGTTGGCGATTGTGCTGCATTCACTCACACAAATAAATGTTTTATATATTTACGGTAGGCAATTTACTAAATATCTTCATGGAACATGATCTTTACCGAATATCCTCATGATTTTTGGCATAAAAGAAAAATGTATAATTTTGACCCATACAATGTATTGTTGGCTATTGCCACAGATATACCCGTGCGCCTCGTGACTGGTGACGTGATCCAGGGTCACAAATAAACTCTAGCACCAGTAAATCAAACCCGAGTTAGCCTTTTTTTTTATTTTTTATTTTTATTTTTTTATCTGTAGATCAGATCTGTTTGCAGTCTCATCAACATATCGAAGTATGACTGAAACAACATGATCGGAGCTGTTTTCCTGGTTGTGTTTGTTGTTTACCCTTTACATGCGAATGTTGTACACACCCCATGCTAAAACAGTCTTCTGAGACTATCAAGTTCATAAATAACTAACTTATAAAAACAAATGTATAGGCTAGTTGTCTGCGTAAAGAAATGCTCAGTTATGTACTTTGCTGTGACGCTGTACAAGCGTTTCCAGTGTAAATAACCTAGTTATAATAATGCAACTAAACATGCTTGTTTTATTCACCTAAGAGCTTCCAAAACACCTAAAGATTCCTCTGGAAATGTCATAAGTCACTACTAAAGCATTACGGCTCTTCAGAGACCGAACTCTGCTGCAGTTGTTTTACACAGTGAAGACAGCTTGTGTATTTATTCCTGCCTGGCCTCGTATGGCAGGGGACGCTGGGATTGAATGCCACAGTTTGCTCTCGGCTTTATTTATGGCCCGTGTAATGTAGCGTACACTGGGAGCCGAGGTTTGTTTGAATGGCAGCCAGAATAGAGTCCTTATTCAAACAATATCAAGAGTCTCTCTGTCAAACGTGTCCCGTTATTTACATATTCACATGCTGACTTTAATTCATTCAGTGTTGCTTTGTGTTTTACAATCAATGTTAAACATCTGTTTTGTCTTTGCAGATCTTCCAGCGTCACTAAAAGGGAGACCCCAAAGGTATGTACCTTCAGAATAATCATAATATAAACATGTAATGCGTGTCCTAACTAGGTGCATTTCCAGTACCAGTGTGTTTAAATGTACAATAAAGTGCTAATAATTACCCCCCAAAAATAGCTCGTTATAATGCGTCATGTAGCTGACGACGACAAGATGTTGTTCTCCATTCATGATGTCAAAATATACACTTGCTTCAAAAAAATATGAATTGTGTTTAAAAGACTCAGATCGATGATCAAAACACAGATGGAGTCGATCGAGTCCATCAACACCTCAAAGCTTCAGTCGTTCCCTCTTCAAGGGTTCAACATTTCATTCAGTAACATTAGGCAGTTTTGATTTTTGTTTGATGATTGAGAGATTTTACATGTGCATGTATTTTACAGCAATGCTTCTATCGCTCGTTTCTGCTGCTTCTCCTGTGTTTTGATCTGGAGATCCTGTACTCTTTTAGAAGATGCATAATAGCGCCCCCTACGGTGTAACACTGAAAACACGGATTGCTCGTCAGTAGCAGGGAAAGAGTTAAGAACATACTTAAATGTATGGTGATGTGAAGCAGGAGTTTGGACCAATTAGATTTCACTGTGGGCGGGGCCTCCTAGTGCATTGTGACACATTATAAATGAGGTAACCAATAAAACCTCTTGATCCAAATCATTTGTTACGACGGGTGAGGTTTATAGCTTTGCATCACGCCTGGTTAGGACACGCATGTGACGTGTAGCATGTTTGAAATGCCTGATCTGTTGCTTGACACTGAAGAACTGAGTATTTCTGCTTCCCCTCATTACAGTCTGCGCTGAGAAAGTTGGTGTAGAATTTAATTTGAAAGCATTTTCTCATAAATTGCTAGTAAATTTCACAAATGATTTCAAAGAAACGGCAAACAATGAATTAAGCGTGAAATTTTGAAGTGCGAAAACTGCAATAGTATTTTCTTGTAATATTTGTTTTATTTACAACTTGGAATTTTTTTTTTTTTTTTTTCTGTGTGGGGAATATTAAAACTTTTATGATATTTGTCTAATATTTGTAATATGTTCATGTAAAACCTAGGAAATTTAAAAGGAAAAAATATATAAATTAACAAATTTCAGATTAAAATATGCATAATATTAAGTTAATGTAATGATCAACATTATGTCAACAGAATTTATGAAAATAATGTTTGCTACTTAAAAGGTTTGATTAAATCAAATAAATTAGATTTGCAACCACACTCAAAAAAAAAATATATATCAAATATGGACAAACCCAAACGTTGGGGTTAAAAATTTAACGCAACGGCTGAGTTTGTCCATGTTACCCAAAGTTGGGTTAAAACAACCCAGCATTTTTTAGAGTGCATTCTTTCAAGTTTAGTGTGCGTTAAGGCTGTAACGAGGGGCCGTGGCTCCTGCATGCGTGTGCTGTGACGTGAGCATGTGTTGCATGTGTTTCATCACTTCCTGTAGGAGGAACCACTGGAGATCATTAAGCCTGTGCCCATCACCCAAACGCCTGCACCCGTCACCAGTCTCGCCCCGGGCAGCAGCGCGTACAATAAAACTGCACGGCCCTTCGGCGGGGCCGCTAGTACGGTTCGCTCCATCAGCCCGTCCCCGACACCCGTCGCACCCAAAGCCTCAATCCCCTCCGCATCTTCTGCATTCACTCCAGCGGCTCCTTCCCAGCAGCCTCCTCCTCAACCACCCTTCCCACTCGGTGGCTCCGCCCCTAAACCCGCCCCCTTCGCCAACTCGTCCTCCACCTTCTCATCTGGCTCCGCCCACCGCTCGCCTAGCTCCACCCCTAAACCTGCCTCTGGCCGCTCCCCCTTTGCCAACTCGTCCTCCACTTCCTCCTCTGGCTCCTCCTCCCCGGCGAGAGTGACAGCTCCTCTGGCTCCTCCCCCCCCGGCCCCCGCCGCCCCTCATCCCTCCGTCTATAACACGCCCATCAACCTCTACTCCAATGTGAACGCGTGCGAGGTGGCCATGGGCCAAAGACGTGGCCTGATGGAGAGTAAAGGCACTGGGGAACATCATAACGGGTAGGTTTGACCAATCAACTTGTAGTTCTTCATACTTCTGTTTCCTTCGTTTACTCTTTCTCGCTTTTCTTTAAAGATTACATATTATGCCCCTTTTCACAAGATGTAATATAAATCTATGGTGTCCCCAGAATGTACTGCAAAAATTATTTATATTTTTTTTGGTTAAAAATTATATATATTTTATGTTGGTATCTATTTTTATTTTTATCTATTTTTATATTTAATAATTACTATTTAATTATTTAAAGAATTTAAAAAAATTCTTTATTTGTATGTATTTTATTTAAAGGGCACCTATTATGCCCCTTTTCACAAGATGTAAAATAAGTCTCTGATGTCCCCAGAGTGTGTATGTGGAGTTTTAGCTCAAAATACCCAACAGATCATTTTTCACAGCATGTTTCAATTGTAATTTTTTAGGGCTCAGAAAAACGCACCGTTTTAGTGTGTATCCCTTTAAATGCAAATTAACTGCTGCTGCCGGCCCAGGGGGCGGAGCTTCACGAGCTCACGCTCAGAGTCAGGACAATCTCATCTGATAATATCAAAACAGAAACTCTCAGTAGTGGTGTTCATTTCGACTCGGAGTCGGACAATAATGCCCACAGAGCCAGAGAATATATGCTGTATGGAGATAGAACAGGTATAGTTTAGTTTAATTACGGTTATTTGTCATCTGCTTTTATCCACTATTAATACAAGCCTGCTGTAGCAGACCCCGTCCGAATGATGACCAAAATATACTGATGAGTTCAATCAAGTTTATTGTACCGCACACAAAAGATGAAGCCTTAGTTTTACTCCAGAAAATCACTGTAAGAGCCAAATAAACACAGTATATAAGTGTGCATTATCCATAAACTCTCTCTCTCCCTTTCATTATCATTGAACATACACAGCGAAATACACAAAACACTCGTTAGAACTAACAGTAAACAAATATATACACACCTTTTCAGTGGGTGCTTAATCAACTGGTAAACTGTATATCCACGACTGGATGAGCTGTTAGGCCTGTCGCTCCGGATGACTGTAAGCTGGATCACGAACAGTACAGATCCAACGAGAGTAACAACGAGAGTAAATGAAGACTAAGTTCATTCTTACATCCAACAACAAAACACCTCAATCGCTTAGGAGACATTCTTGTCTACAGCTGCTCCAGCGTGGAAACAATGGCGGACTGTGTCCAGCTCACTCAGGGCGGGTCTATGCTCAAACCGCAGTGTCAATCAACAGTCGTGGGAGGGGCCTGTGCAAAGTGACGTCACATTGCCCCGAATCTGAGAACAGCTCGTTCTGAGACAGTGCGATTTATGGGGATTTAAAAAAAAGCACTTGGTGGATTTTTATCATTATAGGCTGGTTGTGTACACACACTTTATGTTCAAACACCATATAAAAGTGCATTTTGCATAATAGGTGCCCTTTAATATTTATTTATTATGAATTATTTATAATTTGTATTTATTAATTTAAATTGAAGTATTAAACTTTAGCGTGTAACCTTGTTTTTTTTTGACATTTTCTTCATAAATGTCTTCGTTTAAAAGCACATTTTTCACGTGTCTTCACCATATGTGGTCTTGTTTTCATAGATGGGTTGTATTTACTCACTCACTTTAGTTTTGACTGGAAGTCAACAGCAGATCAAAGAAAACTCGTAAAGCGGTAATGAGTCTGTGTGAGACCGAGCGCGTTCCCTCTCATGTGGTTTTAGTGATTCTAGTAAACACGTAAACTGTGTGTCCCACATGCTGAGACTCGGGTGAACAAAACGTTCTGCTTGAAATTCTGACCACAGGGGGAGAGGAACGAGCAAAGCAGCGGGTAATTCCTTGTTTTGGACACGTTCTTCATAATATATATTATTATGAGCTTCCTGATCCCAGTGATAGTGAAGCCAACAGGAAAAAGGGGAGATCAGGTCGACCTTTTGCCGTGACAGACTAAATCCCAGGAACGCTGATGGATTATCCAGAGAGATCCTCTCTTCCTTTGTCCTGATTGTCTTAAATCGTTATCCCAAAATAGTGTTAACCCTTAAACGCATACCTTGGGTATTTATTGACCCAGGACGACATTAGCTTTAAGTTAGACATCAACCTCCTTAGTATTCCTCAATTTATTCATTATGTAAAAAAAAAAAAAAATATATATATATATATATATATATATATATATATATATATATATATATATATATATATATATATATATATATATATATATATATATATATATATATATATTCTCACTCACACACACACACACACACACACAGTCTCACTCACTCACTCTCCACACACACACACACACACATTCAGTGATGTTGTGAATCTGAAGTCGAGCATCGCTGTTATTTCTCATCCAGCTGGTGTTTCCACACATCATATATGACGATCGGAGCTCTTGATGTATATCTGAGCTCTCTGAAAACACATCTGGTGTTTGCCGCTGTTGTCCTGCTGGGATACACCTGTGCTGAGCTTCCTCTCACATCAGTCCATCATCCCATCAGAGCAGCCCAACCCTTTTGGCCAAAAATATTTACTTGAACTCTTAATTGTCAAGGGTTTTTAAGTTATCGGTGTAATAATTGAACAACACCTTCAAACGTTCACGGGTCTCTGGTGTCGGTTAATGGTCACATTGTTTTTCATGTTTTATTTATATATTTTATTTTAATCATGTTTTTTTTTATTTAACTTTTATATGATTTAATTATTAATTATTTTTATTAGTTATATAAAATATTATTTTTTTATAATTAATATTCATTTTAATTTAACAGTTATGATTTTTATTTCTTCTAGTATTAGTTTATTATTAATTGTTTTATTTTAATAGCTTTTATTAGTGTTTTATTTTTTATACAAATTATTTATTTATTTCTATTTATTGTTAGTTTTATTATTAGTTGATTTTTAATTATAATTAATTGCTTTATTTTGATTTGTATTCATTTTAAAGTTATTTTATCATTTTTGTACATTTTTTAAATTTTGAATTTTTATTTAGAATTTTTATAGTTGAATTACTTATTGTTTTATTTTTATTTTGTTTTTAATTCAATAATTATATAAATAATTGCTCATTTTAACGTAACATATATTACTTAATTATTAGTTATTATAATTAATTAATTGTAGATTTTTATGATTAAGTGGTTTATTTTGATTGCATTTAATTTGACGTTTAATTATTGGTGTTATTTTTATTTTATTTTTTAATAACGATCATTTATTTAAAATGAACTTTTTATTATTTAATTACTAGTTATTTTTATTATTTTTATAAATTTAATCATTGATTGTTTTATAGATTTTATTTTTTTAAAGATATTTTCCATTTGTTCAATGAAAAATACTTCTATTATCAATCTTCGTGTTAATTTCAACATTATACATTATTAAAATCAAAAGTTATTTCTGTTAATATCATTTAGTGGCCCTGAGCTAACAATCGACAGCTGTATTTTTATTAACTTCCGTTAACGGAGATTAATAAATACTGTAACAAATGTATTGCTTATTGGTAGTTAATGTATTATCTAGTGCTAACTTATGGGACCTTATTGTAAAAGTGTTGCTGTTATTATTTAAAAAAAAAAAAAATAGACGTATGTTGATTGAGTTTAGACACTGTGTGTTTACAGATGTCTTTACTGCTTCTCATTTACTATATTTAGCCATCAGCCTCAGCAAGAATGTTCGTAAAATCCTCTGCGAGAGTTTCCAGCTGCGTTTACTGACTCCACTAATTAACATCCAGCAGCCGGAGTGAGTTTAGACTCCAATTACAGACATTAACTCCACTGATGGAGGCGGAGGGCTCTTCTGTGTTCGGTGCCGTTACTGACGGATCTCGTTCCAAACACACGAGCGCTGGATTGAGGACGTGAGGTGCGATCGGCCCAGGGTGTGTGTGTGTGTGTGATGCCTGAACTCACTCAAGCGCATGAACACTGTAAGGGTCGCTATAGCAGGCTTTAACACTGCTTATATACACTGAACAAAATGATAAACGCAACACTATTGTTTTTGCCTCCATTTTTCATGAGCTGAACTCAAAGATCGAAGACTTTTTCTATGTACACAAAAGGCCTATTTCTCTCAAATATTGTTCACAAATCTGTGTTAGTGAGCACTTCTCCTTTGCCGGAGATAATCCATCCACCCCACAGGTGTGGCATATCAAGATGCTGATTAGACAGCATGATTATTGCACAGGTGTGCCTTAGGCTGGCCACAATAAAAGGCCACTCTAAAATGTGCAGTTTTACTGTATTTTGGGGGCCAGCCTAAGGCACACCTGTGCAATAATCATGCTGTCTAATCAGCATCTTGATATGCCACACCTGTGGGGTGGATGGATTATCTCCGGCAAAGAAGTGCTCACTAACACAGATTTACACAGATTTGTGAACAATATTTGAGAGAAATAGGCCTTTTGTGTACATAGAAAAAGTCTTAGATCTTTGAGTTGAGCTCATGAAAAATGGGGGTAAAAACAAGTATTATAATTTTGTTCAGTGTATGTGTGTGTGTATATTTCACACACACGGATGGATGGATGGATGGATGGATGGATGGATGGATGGATGGATGGATGGATGGATGGATGGATGGATGGATAAAATATCTAAACATCTTTAAAACAAGATACATTTGGTTTTGAAGCAAATTATGAATTATCCTTCGTTACTTAAAATGTATGTACAATTTATTTTAGCAGAATCTTTTATCCTTAATGACTTAATGTTTTATTTGTTTGTTTTATATTTATTTTACGTTTTTGTTTTTTAGCACATGCTTTTGATAAAGAGATTTATCCCAGACATATATGAATATATTCTCTATTAAAAAAAAGTTTATTATACACTAGCGTTAGATTTAGTATCCTGTCAACATGTTTATATCTAGCGACCTGAATGATAATTCTACGTAACTTGGTGCTCTTCCGTTTGTGCACTTGTGTGAGTTTCTGTTCGGCCTGCGTGTGTGTGTGAGTTTCTTTTGGGCTGCGTGTGTGTGTGTGAGCTTCTGTTCGGCCTGCATGTGTGTGTATGAGCTTCTGCTCGACCCGCATGTGTGTGTGTGAGCTTCTGCATGAGGTTTGATGGTGATTCATTTCCTCTCAAACAGAAACACTTCAGATGTCTCTCTCTCTCTCTCTCTCTCTCTCTCTCTCTCTCTCTCTCTCTCTCTCTCTCGCTCTCTACACAGGAGGAGCCCATGACAAAGTTAGTGTACTAGATGCAGTATTGTTCTGGTATCTGTGTGTGTGTCTCTGTTATTTCACCATCTCTAACCCAGCGACACACTCATGATCACTCTCTCTATCTCTAGTGTTGCTTTACCACTTTCTATTGAGTCGTAGAGGGGTTTTGAGGTCAGGATAGTGTGCTAGTGTTCATCATGTGCTGCTGTCAATCATCATGTGTCTGTGTGTTTATTCACGGCAGTGGCATTAATTCTCTTGTGTGCCGTATAAATAGCAGTGGTGACATTTACCTTCACATGCATTGTTACAGATGAGAGAGATTTACCAGGAAGGACCAGCACAGGTCAGCTAGTTAAAACACTTGAGACAGTGGAGCCATCTAGTGTTAGTAGTTCAAGCTGAACATTTTAAAGGCGCACTCAGCATTTTGGCCTCATTTAAAGTGTCTAATAAAATAATAATAATCGGTTTTAAAGTATTTTAGGAATTAATTTAGCAAGTTTTAAAAAAGGAAATATTCCATTTAAAAGGTTTTAATTTTTTTTTAATGTTTTTCAATTCCATTTGTTGCCACTTTGTTTATTACTAACAACTAAGGTCATAAAAAAAAAAATAAAAAAAAAAACATTTTTGTTACTTGAAATAAAATAAATATTAACTGAAATTAATATATATTTATTTCAGCTAGCTGCCAACATTTCTCATTTTCATTAATTTTGACTTGATGTACTTAAATTAACTTAAATATATAGATATATTTAAAACAATGACAAAAACAACATAATTACTAAAACTTCAAAATTAAAATCAAAGCCGATGTATAAAAATATAATATAAAAAAAAAACAATATAAATAATTAACAGCAAATTCAAAAATATTAATAAAACGTAATATCTCAATGAAACTAAAATAACACAGGTTATTAAAAGACTGCAAGTAATTTTCTATAAAAAAAATCCCTTTAATATATAGAATATTGACTATGAATTGACTTAATTTAATATTTTTCAATTTATTACAAGATATTCTGTATTTATAGGACACATTATGAATTACATTTGCATGCAGAATTGAAATTAACTTTTGGTGATTTCCCCCTCCACCCCACTAATAATAATAATAACAACAACAATAATAAATATCACCAATATATAAATAAATATATTTATTCTATTTTTTTTTTTTACTTTTTATTTCCATAGTGGACCTCAGAGTATTCTTAAGTGAGTAAAAACAGTCTTAATATGAATTATGGGGTGATTTTCTGTCTCTTTTCTCTGATTCTCTTTATTTTTGTCTCTTTCCTCTGATTCTCTTGATTTCTGTCTTTTCTTTAGAAAGACTCCTCCCAGGTAAACTGATCCCAGTGTTTTATATCCAGCAGTTGTTGTGTTGAATGTTTAGTGATGTAGCGTGTGTGTGTGTGTGTGCGCACAGAACGGCCCGTAAGCCCGTGTCGGAGCCGGAGCTGAACCACGTTTCTCTGCCCAGTGACTCCAGTAAGAAGCGTCTGATGGAGGACACGGAGGACTGGCACCCGCGCACCGGCACGTCTCAGTCCCGTTCCTTCAGGATCCTGGCACAGATCACCGGCACAGAGAACGGTAGGGACCGCTAAACTCTACACTTTTATAAGCTCAAAACCTGTCATTCATGCTGTGTTAACTAATTGTATACTTTAAATTTCTGATCCATGCTTTTGTTTTCTTTTGTACATATGATCACCGTCTGCCTGTTCATGTTGTTATCCTGATTATATTTGTAGCGTCAATATTATGTAAAGTTCTTGAAAGGCGCTATGTAAATAAAACATTATTATTATTATTATTATTATTATTATTATTATTCAAAGTCTTTCTTGCTTCTCTTCTCTAGATCAAGCTCAGGAGAACCGGCCTGGAAAGAAGTAAGTTCTGCGTCTCTCCATCAGATCAGCTCCTTCACACTCCTCTCTGATCACACTGCCGTTAAGGGGAGTCGTTAGTCATGAGAGGGGATTGTGGGTAATTAGGGCTGTTTTCTGGACATGTTTCATCTGAGCTTCCTTGCTGTCTACATAGACGGATCCCTTTTGAGACAGCAGTATAGTCTATTAAAATTACGTATTATATTTATAAATTATATATATATATATATATATATATATGGGATATAATATATATATATTTAAAATTATGCATTGTGGATTATGACAATATATGTCTATTTTATTTATAAATATTATTATAAATATGTAAATATTATTTTATTATAATTGTTATTATTATTATTATTTTAATATTTATTTATAATTATTATTAAAAACAACATTTATAAAAATAATATATTATTATTATTATTATTATTATTATTAACTATATGGAATATAAATTATTAAATACAATTATGTGTATTATATGGTAATATGTGTATATATATTTATGTATTTTTATTTATAAATATTATAAAAATATAAAAAGAGAAAAATTATAGTATTGTTAATATTATTAGTATTTTTTATAATAATATTTATAAATATAGTATGTTTATGTATTATATTTATAAATAATATATAAATGTAATAATTTCGAAACTAGAAAATGTATCTAATGACTGATGTAATACTGTAGCGTTTCGCTCACAGAAGCTCGTCTTCCTCTCTGAAGCGCTTCATGTTTCTCTGGTCTGCAGTATTATGAGGTTTCACTCGCTCACGGTCCTCCTGCTCTCTGAAACTGATCACTGTTGACTATAGCTGTGTAATCAGTTTATTTCCTCTCTGTCCTTCTCTCTCTCTCTCTCTCTGTGTGTGTGTCTGTGTGTCGTTGGACCGTCAGAGTGAATAAAGTGGACCCAGAGCTGCTCCGGCCTCAGTACAACAAGCTGAGAGACTGGCATCACGGGGTCTCGGCCCGAGCGCTTAACATGTAGTAGATCCGTCTGATGCTCAAACCGTCCGATCCCAAAATCCTAAATATCCACACGCCTGTCAATCACAGAGAAGCAGTCATGTGACTCGTGTGTCTCTTCACTGTATGTGTGAGCGTGTCTTGGAAGGAGCTTCCTGTCGTCTGTTTTCCTCTGCATGACTTGCACTGTCTCTGCATCTGTTTCTCCTCTGTATGTCTGGACTCTCTCTCATCGCTCAATAAAGCTTTTCTTTCGTCTTCCTGCATCTGTTGTCTCTTCTTTTCTTCTCTTCTCCTCTTGAACTGTGACTGTTGAAACGGCGTTTGGTTTAATGGTTTTGAAAGATGAAACCAAAGATTCCATTGACAATTCTACGTTTTCAGGAAGCATTTATATACACTGTACTTTTCAACTTTTTTGGAAGAAACTAATTTTATTCATCAAGGACACATTAAACTGATCAAAAGTGACAGTTTATAATGTTACAAAAGATTCTATTTCAAATAAATGCTGTTCTTTTGAACTTTCTATTCATTAAAGAATCCTGAAAAATAAAATGCATCACAGTTTCCACACAAATATGAACCGTTTTCAACACTGATAATAATCATAAATGTTTCTTGATCATCAAACCATCATATTAGAATAATTTGTGAAGGATCATGTGCAAGGGCGTAACTTTGGGTCTACCATTGGGGGGGTTAAACTCGCGGCATATTTATTAATTTATTGAATAATTTTCTTGTGTAAAAGGTAACATGCTAATTTGCCGTTCCTGTATTAGAAATACATTGTGATACTTTTACTGATTTAGGCTACTTAATGTAAATGCAGCTGTTCACTTGACTATGTATGCCATAATGACACAGTAGTTAAATTAAGTGTTTCTCAAACTTTCTCTGCCATTCCCCACCTGTCCCAATCACCCCAACAAAATGTTAATAAACTAGGCTTTAAGTTTAACTCTTAAAATGTATTTTATTAACATCACATTTTAAAAACTTTACATCAAATAACAGCATTAAAAACTTTCAAATAGAGAAAATGAAAGTGCAATTATATTATCACTTTGCATGAAATAAGACTCAAAAGTAGATAAAAAAAATGTGTGTTTGCATTTAGCCTCTGATAACATCAAATTCAGAAACTGAGAAAATACAAGTGTGGACTAACGTTAGTTGTGCTTTGATTCATTTTGTCACTTTGCAAACTCCATGCAAAAAGAACAAAATAATAATAATAATAATAATAAAATAATAATAATAATCTCAAATTGAGCCGGAGGTGGTAAATTCCTAATAATGTACGTATTTTTTTTTTTAGGTATTTTAATAAGATACCTAAAATACGTTACGCGATCGTTATAAAAAAACTAACGCGATCGTTATAAAGGTGTTTGAACAACAAAACACATCCACTTACACATATTTGACAATCGGAATATCACATATATCCTGCTATAGCTAACAAATTTGTGAAATTTTGAATGAAAAAGGAAATAAAAGCAGATCATCAGTCATTCAGCGCTATTGTGGCTGCGGTGTGACAAGCAATGAATGACTCGTCTCCATGGGAACCATAAAGTGATATATCAATAACGGTCGCCTTGAAAAACTTTTAAACTTACGTGTGTAAAGGTTAAGTAAGGCTTACATTTAAACGTGTCTTTGTTTTGTTTTGAGTGTATGGTCAATAAATAAAGGAATTAAAAAGTTGGGCACAAATCCTGTTTGTCGCGCCCCACTTGTCATGTCTCTATTCCCCAACAGTGGGCCGCGCCCTCGCCCCACACTTTGAGAAACGCTGAGCTAATATAGGGGAACCTCCGTTTGGTCAGGATTTTTCCTCTTTTTGGCTGGTGTCGACCAACAATGAAAAATCGTTGTCTGGCTGCCTTTCAGTGTCCTTTTCATCTTTCCATCCGTTAGCATGCTTCTCCAATATTCATCCCAGCGACTGCGCAAAATAGTTAACAAACTTGGTAGAGAAAGCGGGTTGGATAATACCAAGTAGTCGGTGCGGTGGGCGGGGGTACATTACAGATTTTTTTTAAATATGATACTATCTTTCTTGCTGGCAAATTAAATTAATAAAGAAAACAAACAAAAGTATTAATTTGGAATATTTCATATTTATTTTAATCTGAATGATGTGATGATATTGGGGGGGTTATATTAGGTGGATCTGATTTTTGAGGGGGTCATGACCCCCGTAACCCCCGTGCAAATTACGCGCATGATCATGTGACACTGAAGACTGGAGTAATGATGCTGAAAATTCAGCTTTGATCACAGGAATAAATTACACTTTACTATATATATTCACATAGAAAACAGTTATTTTACATTGCAATAATATTTCACAGTTTTTACTGCATTTTTGATCAAATAAATGCAGCAGAAGAGACATTCAAAAACATTAAAATAATCTTAATGATTGCAAAATTGAGAAATACTGGCTTTTACTGGTTGGATTTTATTGCAGATGTGGAAGATGTTATTAAAACGCACTCTTGGCCATTTCGCCATGTTCCGTCTCTCCCTGTTCAAGTCGATAGAGCTGTAATTGTAAGTCTATTACTGACTAATGAAGTTCAAGCTCAGCGGCTGATCAGAACATGTGAGACGCTCGGCACTTTTATAGAGCCCGTCTATGACAGAACATCTGAACGTTTGTAGTGTTTTTTTATGAGTGATAAATAATAGATATGATTTCACCTTCTGGACACGGATCCCTCCGTCTTTATTTCTCTCTCCTGCAGTTCCTCTATGCATTCGTCACATTTGTCCTCAGGAGCCGAAGAACCCTCAACAATATATGACTCACCCTGGACTCTGGAGAAAATGAAATGTGTTTCAATCAGAGCACTATGTAAACCTGAGGGCTGGTTATATATTAATGCTTCTATTCACTTTAATGCATCTTCATGGTTTGCCACGGGCTGTAAAAAGACTGGCGCAGTTCTGGTAGTGGACGTTAGGGGGCAGCACTGCACTGCGGTTCATCTTAACAGGAACGTTAAGTTCAATCATCACTAGTGCTTCTAGTGATGGGATGAAAGTTTTAACACTTTGTGCTGTATTAAAGTGTCTCTCTTGATCAAAAATGCAGTAAAAACAGTGAAATATTATTGCAAAGTAAAGTAACTATTCTCTATGTGAATATCTAGTAAAGTGTAATTTATTCCTGTGATCAAAGCTGAATTTTCAGCATCATTACTCCAGTCTTCAGTGTCACATGATCCTTCAGAAATCACTCTAATATGATGATTTGATGATCAAGAAACATTTATGATTATTATTATTATCATTAGTGTTGAAAACAGTTGAGCTGCTTCATATCTCTGTGGAAATCGTCATACACTAGTTTATTATTATGATTTTTTTTTTTTGTAAATCTTACTTTTCAACCATAATGCTTTCATTCAGAAAAGCTACATTTAAAATGATCAATAGTGACAGTAAAGACATTTATAATGTTACTAAATATTCTATTTCAAATACATACTGTTCTTTTGAACTTTCTATTCATCAAAGAATCCTGAATAATAAATTCAGTTTCCACATGAATTTGAAGCATTATAAAACATTAATGTGATGTTTTTTGTTAATAAGCCGAGAGTGTGTGTGCATTTATTTATTAGACCTAATATAGCCTAGTAACAGAATGTGTTCTCGTGTTAAATAGACTCCATGTGGTGATCAATAAAGATTTGAGGTTTAATTGGGGCCGTATGTTGGCTCTCCGTGGATGAAATTAATTTTGCAGTGAGTGTGTGAGTCGACGGTCCCCTGCTGTCGGTGTTTCACGCGCGTTTCCAGCTGGTCAACGCGTGTGTGTGTGTGTGTGTGTGTGTGTGTGTGTGTCCCGCAAGCTTCCTCCTCCGGCGAGCTTTTCCAGACCGAACTGAACTCGCTGCGTTGATTGTGATGCAGGATTGTGTGTTTTAATTGGATGCAACACCACAGAAAAGTAACAGATGGTATTTAGAGATAAACCACAATATACTGTATCATCTAAAAACATGGCAATGTCAAGTTGATAAGTTTAGCAGGTTACAGACCTGTGTGATTGTAGACGAGTAAAACACATTTAAACGGAGCACAAAAATACAATGATTTACCCCTCAAACCATAATTTATTTATTTTATAATTATTATAATATTTCTATTCTCAATGGTGAGTCTGATTAGACTTTCAATACTGTAATACAATATAAAATTCTGTAATGCTTTTTATTTAAATAAGCATATATTATATTAAAGGCTGTGCAATAAGTGCTATCATGATGTATAAATGTTTTACAATTTAATTATAATCTTTTTGAGCAATTTAGAGCAATATTTTGCAAGATGTTTAAATGTCATGAAATTGAAAATGTAACAGTACATTTTATTTTTCATCAAACTCTTTCTTACAAAGCATGAACATGAGGCGCAAAACATTTGGGTTTACTTATTTGTTCTCAAGGAAAAATGTTAGTAAGAGTCAGTAAGATAGAAATGAAAGAAATTAATAGTTTTATTTATCAAGGATGCATTAAATGGCTCAAAAGTGACAGTAAATACATTAAAATATTACAAAAAAAGTATATTTCAAATAAATGCTGTCCTATTTATCAAAGAATCAAAAAATGTCCACAACTGTTTTAAACACTGATAATAATCATAAATGTTTCTTGATCATCAAATCATCATATTAGAGTGATTTCTGAAGGGTCATGTGACACTGAAGACTGGAGTAATGATGCTGAAAATTCAGGAATAAATTACACTTTACTGTATATTCACATAGAAAACAGTTACTTTAAATTGTAATAATATTTTACAATATTACTGTTTGTTTTGTATTTTTAATCAAATAAATGCAGCCGTATTGAGCAGACGAGACTTCTTTTAAAAACAGTAAAAAACGTACCGATCCCAAACTTTTGAATGGCACAGTATATTACTGAGTCTTGTTTTAGAGTGACATGTGACCCGGTCATGTTGTCGACAGGTTGTAAGTCAGAGTGAAACAAGGGCATTTTGTTTTGTTGGCACTGGTTTTCTTCATTAACAAACCATCTGGGACCGCTGCGCCGACGGGCCGCTTGTTTGATCAATCTGCTCGTGTTTGGAGCCAGGACATCGCTGAAGGGCTCGGGACGGGTGTGGAGATTCACGCTCCGTCGCCTCTCACAGGGTCAGGTCGATGTGAGGTTGTGTTTGGTAGTGAATCTCTGATCCAGGTCTCTGTTTGAACATCCTCGATCCTGCGGTTTGACCACACGTTTGCATGAAAGTCAGCTTGTGCGTGACTGGAAACTGGCTTTTAACCCTTATTCTTTTTTTCAAATACATATACCCCCAGAGGGGTCCATGACCCCATGACCTTTGACGCATTTGAACCAGGAATACACACAAAAAAAAAACATTTACTCATTTACTCCATATAGAGATATAAGGCCATCTAGTCATGAAATATCATGTTATATAGGCTATATCTTCTTTTTTTTCACAAGAGGTCGATTACACCCAATGTAAGATATTTTGAGTTGAATTAAAAGGTTTATGCATGAAATTGTGAGTTATTTTGAATTTAAGTTGAAATGATGTGAGGAATGTGCTTAAATTACTATTTATTTATTATTTATTGATTCAATCTAGTAATTTAAAGGTAAAAAAAAATGCATAAAAAAAACCCCCCCCAAAAAATTAAAAAAAATTTTTTTTTAAAAAAACCTCTAAATAAAATAAGCTTTCGTACAAAAAAAAAAAAGTATAATTTTAGGGCTTCGGGTCATTTTGAGCGGCGAGGGAAAGATGTGTTACAGGACGCGAGGGAAGGATGAATCCTGATTCTGATGGTAACGGGTTGGATGTTTAAGTGCTTGTTCTGTGTTTCTCTCCAGCGAGGCCGTAGAGGAGGTTCAGTCCAGCTCTCATGCCACGTCTTCAGTCAAAACCATGAGCAAAGGTCCCGCTGGAGCGCCTCGACAGGGCAACGGTGTCCCTCCACCCGCCGCCAAGAGCTGGCAGCCTGCCAACACTTCAGGTGAGGCTTCAGCACTTCTCAATACGCATCCGCTCCTTCAGGAGACATTGAGTTTATCTGTGTATGTTCCTTAAAGAGACAGTTCAGCCGAAACCTGTTTACTTGCGCTCATGTCTTCTCAAAGAAGACGGATATTAAGCAGTCCACACAATTACATTTGTTTTTGTATTTTTATAGTACATAGGCACAATTTACCTTTGTCTTCAAAAATTATCTCAAGCATTTCAGCTGAAACCTTCAGTCAAATCTGTCTCTACTGCTGTGTTAATTTTGTATTATTTATGTAGTCTTTATTAACAGTATTTATTACTTTTAATTAGCTTTATATTTTTATATATTCATTATTTTGTTATTTTATATATATATATATATATATATATATATATATATATATATATATATATATATATATATATATATATATATATATATATATATATATATATATATAATATATAATTTTTTTTAATTTTTATTATTATGTCTGTAATGGTTTTTGTTTACAATAACAACACTGAATATTATTTTATAATATTTTATTTTATATTCTAATATATTAGATTACATTGTGTAATTTTACTGTTATTTATATACTATTATGGTGTTTATTAATATTTTGAATTATTATATTTTTATATTTTAGTTTGTTACTAATTTTATGGGCTTTTGTCTTTTTTATTAGGTTTTAATAGTATATTTGATTATTTTTGAAATTATTATTATAAATAAATTGCTAATAAACTTATAAAATAATTTCAAAGGTTTAATGAGTCTATTATTTAAGTGAAATTGTTAGTGTTATAATATTATACTTTTGAAAAAATAATACATTATACATTTTTATTAGAAACTCTCTATATATAGAGTATTAGATGGATATATATATATATATATATACAGTTGGTTGCAAAGGAAACATTTAAGAATGTTTGGTTTTTAAGTGTAATAAATCAAATTTTAAGTTATTTTATATCAGCTTTTTTTCAATGACTGAAAATAATTTTTAATAATATTTCATATTTTTAATAAACTATAAAACACAGACAAGCGTCAGCTCCTCATGTGTCCTGTAGATGGCAGACTGCACTGTTAGTTCTCAAAGCTTTGAGTTTATGGATTGGACAAAAGAGAGCTGTTTTCCTCAGCCTGATGATGTTACGCCCTCACGATTACCACAGATTCACAGTCACGTGTTCTTCACGTGTACGGACTAACCAGAGGTGGTGTTGGTTTTACTCGCGGGTCGGAGGGTAAATGTTGACTCTGGGAATCAGGTGATCTTTATTGTCGGTATGTGGAGAGGAAGGCCTCATGTTTACCCATCATGCCCCTCTCTGGGCTCTTACGTGCTGACAGGCGTTTCTGGCACGGCTGACGGGGAACACAGGTATCTCTGTGGAATATATGTATTATCATAGTCACACGGCCTGCGAGGAAACCTGGAGCGCCTCCACACACTGCAAAAAGTTTCTTACTTAGGATTTTGGTCTTGTTTCCAGTCCAAATATCAAGATGCATTTACTACAGTAAAATGCCATAAGATATTATGACTTGTTTAAGCCAAAACTCGCTTCATTTTGATTTATTATCCCAGAAAACAAGTCATAATATCTTATGGCATTTTACTATAGTAAATGCATCTTGATTTTTGGACTGGAAACAAGACTAAAATTCTAAGTAAGAGAAGCATTATTTGCAGTGCATGCACCGGATGTCCTGCAGAGACGCCGGGCGCATCAGGATTAATAATGTTCCTCGGGATCTGTGGGTCAGTGGTCGGGGTGGCAGAGGAACTCATCAGCTGAGGATCTCTTCAGTTAAAGCTCATCGCAGCGATTGATTCCAGACGGACTCGCGAGTACAAGCGCAGAGAGCAGGAGGAGAACATATGGGCTTCATTTCTCTGATGTTTCTGCTCAAACTCAGAGTAACTGCTGGGGTTTATACACTTACATTTAATCATTTATCAGACGCTTTTATCCAAAGCGACTTACAAATGAGGAGAGCAATAGAAGCAGTTAAACTAACAATAGGACAACAATACAGGTGCTGTGACCCTTCCCAGTTTAGTCTGACGCAGTTAATAATAAAAAAAATAGATACAGAAGAGAAGAGAAGAGAAGAGAAGAGAAGAGAAGAGAAGAGAAGAGAAGAGAAGAGAAGAGAAGAGAAGAGAAGAGAAGAGAAGAGAAGAGAAGAGAAGTGATGGGAATGGGGTTAGACCTTCACAACAGTTGTTTGTGATTTCTTTCTTTCTTAGTTAATGTGTAATTATGTATAAACCTTTTATATATATATATATATATATTTAAATGATCAATTATTAATGTTATAAATGTTAAGATTTATTTAAAGATCATAACCGCTATAATTTTTTTAACTATACATTTAAAATATTTGTTTATATTTGTTCATTTATAATACATTATAGATTTTTTAAATGATAAATTATTAATTATAAACTTGCACATTATTAATATAAATTAATTTGAAACTTATGTACATTATAAATAAACATTTATATTTTTTATAAATTTGTATTTTATATAAAAACATTTATAATGTTCATATTTTAAAATGCTTAAATGATCAATGATTAATATTATAAACATTTTATGATTTTAAATCATAATTGTTATAATTAAAAAATATACATGTATGATATATGCAGATTTTTTTTAATTATAAATGTATACATTAGTACTATGAGTCATTATGAAATATATATATGTGTGTGTGTGTGTGTGTGTGTGTATATATATATATATATATATATATATATATATATATATATATATATATATATATACACACGTGTGTGTGTGTGTGTGTGTGTGTGTGTGTGTGTGAATAATTATATGTATTGGTTATTTATATTAAAAAATAAATAAATATTGAAGCCCATTTACAACTGTTTTTGTAAAGAGCCCTCAGTATTTGACCTCTCAATCTGCTACTAGCACGTTCCCACAGACACGTTTGACGAACGGATATATAGAAGCGTCAGAAGCGTTTCCTCGTCCTCCGACAGACGCTCAGCTGAGAGGAAGAGCTCGTCTTATCTCGCCTTTTCTCACTCCAGTCTCAGGATGTGACCATTCTTCCATGATGATTCAGCTGACCTCTGACCTCTGACCTGCTGCTTCTCACTGATCATCTATAGATCCAATTCAGATTGAAGTTCTGTTGGACAATCACATATTTTCCAGCTTATATATATATATATAGCCATTCAAATACGTTTTTTTTTTTTTGTGTGTGTAAGTGCTGGGCAACGATTAATCGCATCCAAAATAAAAGTTTGTGTTTACATAATATATGTAATAATTATTTTGTATATATAAATACACACATATGCATGTATATATTTAAGAAATATTTACATGTGTATATATATGTGAATATTTATACATTTATATTATATATAAATAACAATTTTTTTCTTAAATATATACATGCATATGTGTGTATAATATAGTGCGGTTTGCATAGTTAAAGGTGAAGTCTGTAAGAATGACTAGTGGTCGGAATAGGTACTGCAGTCCAAATTCAAAATATGGGAGATCGTGGTTTCTCCCGCCTCCTGCTCCTCAGACTCGACGCTCACACGGGTCGCCAGTTTGAGACGCGCAACAGGAACGAGCGCACTGGACAATGAAAACTGGCACTGTGCAGTATCACAGACGCAGAACATTCCAGCCGGTAAACGCACATTTCACAGTATAATAACCGGCTGTAGAAGTGTTTTTCAGAGAAACGAGTATGTGAACTTAGCACGTTTCCTCAATATATGCAAACATATGGTATTTTTATGCTTTAGTAGAGTGAAAGTGTTCCATACAGCACCTTTAAGCATCATTATTAGGATAGTTATATGAACACAGCACTCTTCCTCCAGATGCCTGTGAGCTGCAGATAAGAGCGTTGAGCTTCAGCACGGATTCATTCGCACGGATCTGTCGGCTCGTTTTTCCTCCGTTGCGCGTAAATCAAGGGAGCACATGCTCCGTGACCCGCGGCTTTGATTCCAGCACCGTCTGAATGAGCCGCTCTGTGCCTCGCTGACCTCTGACCTCTCAGAGAAGGGAAGGCTTGTCCTTCCACTCCCTGAAACGGCCGGTTATTTTGCCAGGTGTCTCCTCCAGTTCTGGGAATGTTTTTTTTTTTTTTTTTTTTTTCTCCCGTCCTGAGTAAATCGATCCATTGTTTTTGGTGTGGATGTCCCGTCCGCAGATGGTCCGGCGAGAAGAGATAGAGTTCATATATCTTAACTAGAACTTTCCATCACCTTCGGTCACGCTACACGACCGCGCACAAAACTGGCCGATCTCATTACCCGTTTTGGTCTTGCGTAACACAGGCGCTGTTGTGGGTGAAGTTCAGCGAGGGGTCGCACAGATTGAAATCTCTTTCTCTTTGATTATTAGGGCTTCCTAAAGCAGGTGCACCTGCGCCTCAGACGGGACAGGTCACCAAAGGCCTCGCGAAGGGACCGGATCGACCCAAACCTCAAGCTCATCCCAGTGACCAGGACGATTCGCTGGTGCAGAGAGCCGAACACATCCCAGCGGGAACACGGACACCCATGTGCGCTCACTGCAACATGGTCATCAGGTCAGATGCACATTTAAATTTAGATGCATATATTTAAAAGACGCATGCATATTTAAATTGAATAAATATTTGTTTTAATCAGTTATTCATGCCAGGGTTGGAAGCATCCTTAAAATAGGTACAGGTCATTTAGGATTGTATTTGTAAGTGTATAAATGACATGCAGTATTAGCTTTATTCTGTGATTAAGTCGTTTTTTGTTTTATTTTTTAGAAGAGCCTTTCTGGGGACCCGAGACGCAAATTAGCTTATGCTATGCTCTCGATGTGCAATGCATGTTTTCCAGCTGGAAATCATGTTTTTTTTGTACTGTCCTTACATAAATAAACATATAAATATAATAAATAAAACATGCACTTCTCCATCATGAGACTCCTCAAACAACACAGTGATGTTAAATGTAGAGATGCACCGATATTACATTTCTCCGCCGATACCGATAGCCGATTATTCAGAATGATATCGGTCGATACCCAAAAAAATCACCCAAATAATGCTGCAAACTATACAGAGAACCTTCTCATTTAGTACACTATAATATTAGAGGTTAAAATTAACAACAGAGCGATTATTAATAGTTATTTATATTGTTGTTTCTGTTGATATTATCATTCATTGATTTGTATATATTTTCTAAATGTATCTTGTTTTCTTTTGCTTTTTTTTGTAAAATGTAAAATTCTAATAATCCATCCCGGCGGGAACATGGCGCTCACTGCAATATGGTCATCAGGTCAGACACACATGCACTTCTGCATCATGATACTCCTCAAACTGTGATATTAATCAAGTTCAGGTTTAAAGCTTGTTTTATTTATAAAGCACATTTAAAAACAGCAAGCACAGCTGACCAAAGGGCTGAACAACACAAACAACGAAGAGAAACCAGGCAAACCACAGAATGATATCGGTCGATGCCGATAGTTAGATTTTTCTTAAGGAAAAAAAATCTCTCCCAAATAATGCTGCAAACTATACAGGGAACCCTCTCATTTAGTACACTATAATATTGGTTAGAAGGAATTGGTTAGAAGGAATTGGTTAGAGGAAATTGCGTGAACTTGTGACTATGATTAATGAGATGACGTGCAATCACAATGATTGTTGTGCGATGAATCATCTCCGACAACGTGTTGAATCAATGAACTTTTTTAAGCAGAAGTGTAGAAGTTTCTCTCACTATTTTGCCTCTATAGATGTTTTAAGTGTAGAAGTTTCTCTCACTATTTTGCCTCTATAGATGTTTTAAGTGTAGAAGTTTCTCTCACTATTTTACCTCTATAGATGTTTTAAGTGTAGAAGTTTCTCTCACTATTTTACCTCTATAGATGTTTTAAGTGTAGAAGTTTCTCTCACTATTTTACCTCTATAGATGTTTTAAGTGTAGAAGTTTCTCTCACTATTTTGCCTCTATAGATGTTTTAAGTGTAGAAGTTTCTCTCACTATTTTACCTCTATAGATGTTTTAAGTGTAGAAGTTTCTCTCACTATTTTGCCTCTATAGATGTTTTAAGTGTAGAAGTTTCTCTCACTATTTTGCCTCTATAGATGTTTTAAGTGTAGAAGTTTCTCTCACTATTTTGCCTCTATAGATGTTTTAAGTGTAGAAGTTTCTCACTATTTTACCTCTATAGATGTTTTAAGTGTAGAAGTTTCTCTCACTATTTTACCTCTATAGATGTTTTAAGTGTAGAAGTTTCTCACTATTTTACCTCTATAGATGTTTTAAGTGTAGAAGTTTCTCTCACTATTTTGCCTCTATAGATGTTTTAAGTGTAGAAGTTTCTCACTATTTTACCTCTATAGATGTTTGAAGTGTAGAAGTTTCTCTCACTATTTTCCCTCTATAGATGTTTTAAGTGTAGAAGTTTCTCTCACTATTTTACCTCTATAGATGTTTTAAGTGTAGAAGTTTCTCTCACTATTTTGCCTCTATAGATGTTTTAAGTGTAGAAGTTTCTCTCACTATTTTACCTCTATAGATGTTTTAAGTGTAGAAGTTTCTCTCACTATTTTACCTCTATAGATGTTTTAAGTGTAGAAGTATCTCACTATTTTACCTCTATAGATGTTTTAAGTGTAGAAGTTTCTCTCACTATTTTGCCTCTATAGATGTTTTAAGTGTAGAAGTTTCTCACTATTTTACCTCTATAGATGTTTTAAGTGTAGAAGTTTCTCTCACTATTTTGCCTCTATAGATGTTTTAAGTGTAGAAGTTTCTCTCACTATTTTGCCTCTATAGATGTTTTAAGTGTAGAAGTTTCTCTCACTATTTTGCCTCTATAGATGTTTTAAGTGTAGAAGTTTCTCTCACTATTTTACCTCTATAGATGTTTTAAGTGTAGAAGTTTCTCTCACTATTTTACCTCTATAGATGTTTTAAGTGTAGAAGTTTCTCTCACTATTTTGCCTCTATAGATGTTTTAAGTGTAGAAGTTTCTCTCACTATTTTACCTCTATAGATGTTTTAAGTGTAGAAGTTTCTCTCACTATTTTACCTCTATAGATGTTTTAAGTGTAGAAGTTTCTCTCACTATTTAGCCTCTATAGATGTTTTAAGTGTAGAAGTTTCTCTCACTATTTTGCCTCTATAGATGTTTTAAGTGTAGAAGTTTCTCTCACTATTTTACCTCTATAGATGTTTTAAGTGTAGAAGTTTCTCTCACTATTTAGCCTCTATAGATGTTTTAAGTGTAGAAGTTTCTCACTATTTTACCTCTATAGATGTTTTAAGTGTAGAAGTTTCTCTCACTATTTTACCTCTATAGATGTTTTAAGTGTAGAAGTTTCTCTCACTATTTTACCTCTATAGATGTTTTAAGTGTAGAAGTTTCTCACTATTTTACCTCTATAGATGTTTTAAGTGTAGAAGTTTCTCTCACTATTTTGCCTCTATAGATGTTTTAAGTGTAGAAGTTTCTCACTATTTTACCTCTATAGATGTTTTAAGTAGAGCCCGACCGATATGGATTTTTGGGGGCCGATGCCGATGCCGATATTAACTCGAAAAGAGCCGATTTATAAGCCGATATTTAGATTTTGAAAATAAACTGGATATTAGACCCATTTCCTATAAACTGCACTTACACAACATTCAAAATATCTGCCTGTTCTATGTATGTGGGCTGTATAAATACAAACTTAAGATATGAAACGTAAAGTCCTTTGAACAAAAAAACAACAACAACAACCAAATCAAAGTTACCAGTTTTAAAAGACTTGGTTCATAAATATAACTTTGAATAGGACTGGAGACAAATTCTGTTAAGTTCTAATAAATAACAACAACAATCTCTCTCTCTCTCTCTCTCTCTCTCTCTCTCTCTCTCTCTCTCTCTCTCTCTCTCTCTCTCTCTCTCTCTCTCTCTCTCTGCGTCTCGCGCGCGCACCTCTCTCTCTCTCTTTCTCTCTCTCTCTCTCTCTGCGTCTCGCGCGCGCACCTCTCTCTCTCTCTCTCTCGCTCTGCGTCTCAAATTGAAAAAAAAAAAAAAAAAAAAATCACTGTTGTTACAGTGCGTAAATCAGACCTTTCAGGCTATAGCGAACGCAAATAAGCCTTATGCCAACATTATTATTAGCCTACAACTAAATTGTCGTCATTAAATAAGAAAACTAAATAATTGTGTAGATGATTTGCTTTGTGTAACCCGACATCAGACATTAGGCCGAAGTATTTTTTGCACACAGTGCCGCGACCAATTCTGTTTCCTCACTCCTTTATGACTGCCTGCACATTCACTGTCCTCGCGGCGGCTGCAACTTGCGCTCTCTAAAATTAGCTTATCAATGCATATCTAAATTCGCGCCTTTCTGTATCTTTGAAAAAAGAAACAAAAAAGATGCCGCAGCCAATGAGCAGCCGGCGGGGGCTGGCTGCAGGACGACTCAATCTCCACGGACAGTTTTTAATATTTTATCAGACAATATCTACTCAATATTTTGCTTAAGTGTAATTTTCGGGACAATTAAGGCCGGATTCGGGACAACAGCTCAGATTTCGGGACTGTCCCGAATTTTTCGGGACTTCTGGTCACCCTACCATGAACTCACTTAACCGTTGTTCTCTCTGCCTGACTTTGGCTGGATCAGGAGACTGCAGGATATGTGGCGCGTTATACATGAGTGTTGTCAACTAGGACGTTGTAGAACGCCCTCTGGTCGACAAACTATATAACGCAATCACTCATGACATGGTTGAATGAGTTTCGTCCGTTTTTTTTATTTTTTTTATTTTTTTAAATCGGCCGTTATAAATGCCGATACCGATAGATTGGAAAATGCCTAATATCGGCCGATAATATCGGCCTGCCGATATATCGGTCGGGCTCTAGTTTTAAGTGTAGAAGTTTCTCTCACTATTTTGCCTCTATAGATGTTTTAAGTGTAGAAGTTTCTCACTATTTTACCTCTATAGATGTTTTAAGTGTAGAAGTTTCTCTCACTATTTTGCCTTTATAGATGTTTTAAGTGTAGAAGTTTCTCTCACTATTTTGCCTCTATAGATGTTTTAAGTGTAGAAGTTTCTCTCACTATTTTGCCTCTATAGATGTTTTAAGTGTAGAAGTTTCTCACTATTTTACCTCTATAGATGTTTTAAGTGTAGAAGTTTCTCACTATTTTACCTCTATAGATGTTTTAAGTGTAGAAGTTTCTCTCACTATTTTACCTCTATAGATGTTTTAAGTGTAGAAGTTTCTCTCACTATTTTGCCTCTATAGATGTTTTAAGTGTAGAAGTTTCTCTCACTATTTTACCTCTATAGATGTTTTAAGTGTAGAAGTTTCTCACTATTTTACCTCTATAGATGTTTTAAGTGTAGAAGTTTCTCTCACTATTTTACCTCTATAGATGTTTTAAGTGTAGAAGTTTCTCTCACTATTTTGCCTCTATAGATGTTTTAAGTGTAGAAGTTTCTCTCACTATTTTACCTCTATAGATGTTTTAAGTGTAGAAGTTTCTCTCACTATTTTACCTCTATAGATGTTTTAAGTGTAGAAGTTTCTCTCACTATTTTACCTCTATAGATGTTTTAAGTGTAAAAGTTTCTCTCACTATTTTACCTCTATAGATGTTTTAAGAACTTAAAGTCCCCCTGTGGAGTAAATCCAGCTTTTAATGTTGTTTATGTAAATGTGGTGTTTTTAATGTGTGGTGATGTGCAAATGTATATTATGAGAAACTGAAACAGTTTTTTGAGCTTTGATGCATGTAAACCTGTTGTAGGAGACTCCAAAACAACATTAGGAAACTTTAAAATAGCATAATAGGGGCACTTTAAAACCACAGTGAACCAAAGACAGTCTCAAAAACACGGTTTATATGTAACTGCTATCTGAATGTTGCAGAAAAGCACTTTCTGATATTATTCACACAATAGATCATTTATTCAATCACAGATGAGCTCATCTAAATAATATTCAGACTCCAGGTCCATTTTATCAGCTCAAAACACTGAAGAATCATGTTGATACTTTATAAGGTTTCTGAACTTCATACTTGATAACAAGTCCTTTGTGGAAAATGTTACTTTGTGTTACTGTGTTTAATAATGTTTAAATGTTACTGCTTCTTTAGGGACTTTACAGTTTAAAATGACCAAGAATAAATTTGAGTATTTATTTTCTATTATAATAAATTTTTCTGTTTGGGTATTTATTAATTTGATTAATTAATGTAGACTAGGATTCAAAAGTTTGTGGCCAGTAAGATGTTCTGCTCACCACAGCTGTATTTATTTAATCAAAATTAGGGTTGCAAAGTTTCCAGAATTTTTGGAAACTTTTCAGGATTATTTGGAAACTTTTGGAAACTTTTCAGGATTATTTGGAAATTTTCTGGAACTTTTAGAAAGTTTCTGGAAATTTACCAGAAATATTCAGCCCCTTTGCAACCCTAATCAAAATACAGCAAAAACAGTAAAAAAAATTACTAAAAGTTAAGATAGCTGTTTTCTATGTGAATATCTAGTAAAGTGTAATTTATTCCTGTGATCAAAGCTGAATTTTCAGCATCTTTACTCCAGTCTTCAGTGTCACATGATCCTTCACAAATCACTCTAATATGATGATCAAGAAACATTTATGATTATTATCAATTGAAAACAGTTATATTTGTTTGGAAAACGTGGTGCATTTTATTTTTCAGGATTCTTTGATGAATAGAAAGTTCAGAAGAACAGAAAACTTTTGTAACATTATAAAAGCCTTCACTGTCACTTTTGATCAATTTAATGCATCCTTGCTGAATAAAAGTATTAGTTTCTTTACCCCAAACTTTTGAACTGTTGTGTTACATTGTTACATTTGTTGTAACCTTGAAACAGACTTAAGAAAACATGTTTTGCTGAGATCAAACGCTATAACTCATGGTTTGAAGCAGCTCAGAGTTGAAGATAATGTCGGTGTGAAGTTGAATTAGCAGAGAAAGAAGCGTGTGACAGATTTGTGGTGACAGTGAGGCTCTTCGTGGTTCAGGATCTCAGACTCCTTCAGCTCGACCCCAGAGATCGCGAGCGAGTGTCGGTATCGGTTACACAGACTGCCAGACTCCTGCCGAAACACCCGTGACATCCAAGCTTAAAGTCTCCGTTTTCTGCATTTGATATCGCCGCTGTCTGTTGTTTTCCCTCCCAGCTAATCATCCGATTTGTAACCCGCATCCCCGCTGCCGTCCTCACGTTACCCTGAACTGATCCCTTCACATCACATCTACACATCGACTCGCTCAAAGCGGCTGTTTAACAGTGTCAGGACAGACAAACCGGGAAATCAAACATTCTTAGAGCAGAAAATCTGTTATTTTTGTTTTATTAGGCATAAAACATTACAATAAGGTCCCATTAGTTAATGCATGAATTAACAATGAGCAATACATTCGTTACAGTATTTATTAATCTTAGTTAGCATTAGTTAAAGTCCCCCCGTGGTGAAAATCAAGCTTTTAATGTTGTTTATATGTCTATGTGGTGTTTTTAACGGTGTTCATGTGTAAATTCATAAGTCGACACCATTGCTGAGTATTTTCTCCTTAAAACTGCAGTGAACCAAAGACAGTCTATCGTAACATTTATTGGCAAATCACTTCCATTTGTTTAATTAAATATTTTGGAAGTAAATTCATTATGGATCATTACAAATACTTTGCTTTAAAAGTACCATGTAGTCACACAGTGAGCAAAAGAAATCTGTATAGGAAAAAAGATGCATCGATAATCGTTTTATCACCGTATCGCAGCCCTCAGAATCGTAATCGAATCTAATCGTATCGTGAGGTGATTTAGAGATTCCCACCCCTAGTATTGTTTATTATTAGTTCATTATAATAAGGTTTCATTTGTTAACAGTAGTTAAAGTGTTTCCCTTTTTTTTATATATATGGTGGATGCAGCGTTATTGTAGTCAATGAGATACTATTATAGTTTTTATTAATGTTTTGAATTATTTTTTATTTTCCTTTTTAATTTAGATTTAGTGGTTTTGTCATGTTTTTAAATGCTTATATAGTTTTTTTTTTATAAATTTTTATTTCTGTATTCAGTATAGTTATTTTAGTATAATCAGTATTTATTAGTGTAGTAGTAAATTGAGCTAAATTAAAATGTGAAATGTAGCTGAAATAATAGTTTATTTTATTTGTATTTATTTATTTATAAGATTATTTATTTATTTATTATTTATGAAAATATGCATTGCACATTGAGAGTATAGCATAAGCTAATATGCGACATATATATATATATATATATATATATATATGTGTGTATATATGTGTATATGTATGTATGTATGTATGTATGTATGTATATATATATATATATATATATATATATATATATATATATATATATATATATATATATATATATATATATATATATATATATATATATATATATATATATATATATACTAATCATAGAATAAAGCTAATACAGCATGTCATTTATACACATACAAATGCATACCTAAATTACCTGTACCCATTTATCTTATTTTTATTTTATATTTATTTAAGTTAAGGTTACTTTTCTTCAAGTAACCGTGTTTAACTGTAATAACCCTGTATGATTATTTGTCCTGTTTGTTGTTGAATAAGCGTCTGGTGTTTTTCAGGGGTCCGTTCCTGGTGGCCATGGGCAAATCATGGCACAATGAGGAGTTCAGCTGTTCTCACTGCCACCGCTCGCTGGCAGACGTGGGCTTCGTGGAGGAGCGCGGGTCCGTTTACTGCGAGCGCTGTTACGAGCAGTTTCTGGCCCCGACGTGCTCCCGCTGCCAGCAGAAGGTGCTCGGGGTGAGTGACACAACTGACACTAACTGAGTCTATGATTGCTCATATTCCCAACTATGTTTAAAAGTGTGTGTGTGTCGTCCTACATGTTTGTGAATGATTCCTCAAACTGTGTCTTGTTGGATTTAATTAGCTTAAATCAGTGACACTACAGCTTAAATGCATTTTAGTGACATTGAGCCCTATGTTGCACCCAGCGCAATTGACTTTGTACACTGACGCATGTATCATTCCTATTTTGCACCCGACGCACAGCGGACTTTTCCCTCCGCAGACGCACGTCGGTAAATTAGGGAATGAACTTGCACTCCCGGGGGCGGTTCAGCGAAAAGAGGAGGCGTGTTCCGGCGCAAACGTTCCCTGGTGCTATTTTGCAGTTTCCGAAAACAATTCCTCCACAGACCAGGATTAACCTAGTCTAAAGTCAGTGGCGCGTTATGCTATTTTAAGGGCGCATGCTTGGCCATAATGTAGCGTGTGCACAACGCACACACACTTTGCTTCTCTCATCTACACACAGATGCAGCAGTTCTCATTTTTGCAAACCATACATAATTACAAGGAAAAATATTACCACACGAGGGAAATCATTGTGGTGTCCATGAAGATGTGAAAAAATAGGCATAAATCTAGCTTACACATTTACCTAAATGATTATACGCCTGTTTAACCAAAGCTAAAAAATAAATTGATTATTAATTTTAAATATTATAATAATTTTCTTGATAATTTTTTTTTTGAAAATTGTAATATTAGATTACATAGAAATATGGAAATATTATATAAAACTTATATTTCAAATCACTCACACACACACACACACACATTTAAAAAAAAAATTATATAGATTTCAGGTTTATTAACCAAATATATATTTAACAATATAGCTGCAGCAGCAATTACCGGGGCCAAGCTGAATAAGACGACAAGTCATGCCAACATTGCTGAAAGTGTCAGACCAACTGCAACAATGAGCAATTAAAGACATTTAAAGAGGATTTTAGGCGAAATGGCTGAAAAATCATAAAAACAGTAATTAAAAATATGATTTAATATGATTATCACTTTCGACCAATAGGTGGCGCAGTTACAAAACTGATGTGATGTGGTCAGAGTGAAGTAACAATGACACATACAAAGTTTGGTGTCAATATGTCAAGGCATTGCAGAGATAAAGCCTGAATAATGCTTTTGGCATCATGCCTCAAATTTGCTGCTGCGGTATATGAAAACGGTTTTGTCTATCGACACAAAATCCATAACTTTTAGTCAGCACAGTCTGGAGATGATACGATTCAATTTTGGTGGAAATCAGACAAACGGTCTAGGAGGAGTTCGAAAAAGTATGCATTGAATGAAAATCAAGATGGCGGACAGGAAGTTAGGCCATATAAGGAAAACTTGGTATCTATATTATCGGCTTGACCCAAGGAATCTATTAAGAACAGTGTCATAACGATAGGCAAATTTATTCAAAAGTTATTAGCAGTTTTGGGAATTTTGTTAACTTTTGACCACAAGGTGGCGCTGGTCCGGAACTTCTCATGCTCCTTCAGGGCATCGTGCTGATGACCCATACCAAGTTTTGTAACAGTCCGTTCATGCGTTCTTACTCACAACGTTCTTCTTTCCCAAATTCACAAAAAGATTTTGTTTCTAGCCTTTACAGTTCAAAAGTTATTAGCATAAACATGAGTGAAACTTTGGACAGTTGGTGACGCTAGAGGGATTGAGTTGGAGACTCCAAATTTGCTATGGTGACTTTTCAGACTGTCCTCTATCAGTGTGCCAAATTTCATAACTTTCCCGCAATCGGTTCTATGGGCTGCCGTAGACTCCCAGTCGGAAGAAGAATAAGAACGGGAACAGATACAATAGGTGCCTCCGCACCTTCGGTTCTTGGCCCCTAAAAAATATATATGTTCAAGTTCGAAGCTGTTAACAGTTCATCATAGTTCTTTTTATTTAAATAGAAAAAAATCTATAAATGCAAAATACGATAGGGTTTATCGCAACCAGCTCACTTTTACAGGTAAATAGTTCCTGTTAATAGTTTCAGTGTAGTTTTGCTTCAGTTTGTTTGTAGCTGGTTCATCACAACTTAACTAGTTTGAGTTTTGCTGCGTCGTCCGTCCACTTCTCATCTTCTCGTTCTGTCTATTCTGACTAGTGCGGCATGTTGGCCTTATAAGATTAACGTGGGCGTCAGCTATAAAAAGGTGATACAAAAACACTCCAATTGTTTTTGTTTTTATTAAAAAAAGCCAATAATCCGGTCACTCGTAGGCCACCATAGTTATTTACGCCTCAATGCATTCTGGGTAGTGACGTGTAATGGTTGTAGCCTTTCTTTTACTGTCTATGGTTGTAGCCTAGCCGTTGTAGCAGCTTCGTTTATTGTTTTTCCCAACGTACCGGCTAGCTAGCTAAGTTTTGACAGTAGCGAGATGAACACGTCTGCCGTTCAGCCTTTTCAGTTTGAACCCGAGCGCACCTCAGGGCTGTGCCGGTAAACTTGACAACCGCACCACTGCGGTGGCTGAGTAGCACCGGCGGTGGTCCGCCAAAACAATTTTTTGTATGTGAATAATGTTTTACATGAATATTATGACACGAGTGAAGCACAAAGCTTTGTTTACAAAAGAAATAATAGGTTAGCAATTAAGTGTTACATCGCAGCCATGGAAAAGTTTGGATTCATGACGAATGAGAGAGTTGTGCGTGAGCCCATAAATTTAAGCTTTGTCGCCTTTGAATTCTGGTTTGCGATCTGGTCACCGTCATTATCAGCGAATTTAACAATATTCCATTAGTTATTCAATATAGAAAGCTTGAATTGTCTACTTTTAAACAAAATGATTCAAAACGAAAAGAAACCGACTAGCCTGCTTATGAATTCTGTATGAAGTGTGCATCTCTCTCTATTGGCACGTTCACTGCGAAGATGACGAGTCAGCATCGTCAACGTCATCTTTGCAGCCGACACTGACACAGAAAACACTAGTTTATTTATAAACAATTCAAATGTCTTCTTGCTATATTTGACACATTCATAATCATTACTTTTGCCAGTTCTTTGTGACAGCTGTTATGTGCGTTATTGGCAGCGCCACCATCTGGTTACATGAATGCGTCAGCACCAGAACATGGAGATTTTATTTTAGAGAATAATCGCACAACCCTTTTAGATATTCTATAATTAAATCAACTAATCGAATATTCAAAAATTGTGACTCATCCCTCCATGGAATCTCTTGTTTCTTTTCCCATATCGTCACTCGCGTCTCACCCATTTCCGAAGGGGATTATAAACGTTTCTTCCTTGGTTCGCTTTTAATTAGGCCTATTATTTTCGTATTCTTTACTGTGATAAAGTAGAAAAACGCTGTTGGAATGATAGCCTACATTTTTACTTGTACGTCAAATTTCTTTTAACACAGTTTGTGCTTGTTATTAGACACGGTAAGGCGCGTCAAGTTTATTTGTAAAGCGCGTTTCACACGCGCGGGTGAGTTTCGAATTTTTTGTTTCGCTTTCTCTGGCAGCGCAATATCAAACATAGCCTAAATGCCTTGCCCTTGTGGAAGATAAAATTCGCTTTTCATACCTTTTACAACAAGTAGAAAACATGAAGATATCAGAAAACATCCCTCTCAAAGCGCAGAGCAGTAGGCTATATCACGCGTCTTTGTGTGGAAATATTAAACGAAAGTTTTTAAAAATAAATAAATTCAACTTTATTATATTACTTAAGTTACCAGTATTTACTGATATTTATTTTACTGCTTTACAGGCTTTAGTGTGTCGTTTCTTTGTTTTTAATTTTTTATTTCAAAACAACCCCCCAACCACCGCCGGTAGTTGGTCCATTACCACCGCTGTGGTAAAAAACTGCCACCGTCACAGCCCTAGCGCACCATAGGCTTAAATCAGGATAATAACGCGGAAGACGATCTTTTAGCCGACTAAATGCCTCAAATGCATCAGGGCTGAAGTGATGGGAACATAGCCGTGGGTCTTTAGGGAGTTGTACTCGTCCACAAGCAGCTTCCCACTCTTTTCTTATTTTCTTCTCCTTTGGAAAGCAGTGGAGGCTTACATCACTCTCCTTGTTGCCTTTGGACTGGAAATTACAAACAAACGCTGCACAATGTGGCATTATATTCACTTTTAGGATGTAGCTGCAGTTAAACTTAGCGCCATTAGCTCACCTCTCTCTGTTCTGAACACAACCGACACAACCTATACACGTCATTGACCCAGAATGCATTGCGCGCGCAAAAATAATGGCTGCCTTCATAGTTCAAATTCTGTAAAACACCGTGAGGATTTTTTAAATAATGAAAATATTTGATGTATTTCTGACTATGTATTTTGTAGGAGAGAGCAATTGTAGCATATTTAGGCCTATATGTCTTAATAGTCGGGGTTCCTTTTAAAGCTTCATTCCTTCATCATTCCCAGCCTCCCCCTCCTCTGCTCTCTCTGAGAGTGTGGGACTGTGGGAACGAGCTTTAATCGGGATCATAAGGTCTGGTAAAGCTGGCACCGGCTGCTCAGATGTGTGACAATTAGCACTGGCTGTGTCGCATCGGCTTTAGTGGGCTTCAGAACCGCTTCACTCGCTTAATGAGCAAATGAGAGAAAACCTGTGCTTTTTTTTTTTGTCCTGGATATATTTAATATTCAATAATATTATTGATCTGCCTGCATTGACACCATTATATGAGAACTGATCTGAGCAGGACGATGACATCACTGTTTTCTCCAGAGCTGCTATATATATAAATGAACTAAATTAATAACTTTTTGACAACAAAAATGAAACATCACTGAACTGACTTAAGCTGGACTATGACGCTATTTTCTTCTGAAATAAAATTATTTATATTTTATCATTTATTTTTTACAAAATAAATTTCTATTAATATATTTTATATAAATTATAAAATTGTGTAAAATGTATAATTCTAAAATATATTAATAATTATTTTAAAATATTATAAAAAAGTGTGTATATGCTAAAATTAAAACATTTAATTCAAAATATTTTTTATTTTTATTTTATTTATTTTTTTACATATAATTAATATAAAAAATTATATATAATTTGATTGCTTATAAAAGCTTACTAAGATAGATTAAATATTTTATTTACTTATCTGCACATTATGTGACCATTAACAGACATGAACATGTGAATGTGTTGTTAAAATCTCAGTAATAATTTTGCCTTAACTGGTTTGGCTGACAAAGTCTGTGATTTGCTCAGAGAAGTAGCCGAAGCGTTTGTAGTTGTAGCAACGAGTCGTTGTTTCACAGAGAGAGTTTAATGTGCTTTTTTCATCTGCTAACAGGAGGTCATCAACGCCCTGAAGCAGACCTGGCATGTGCAGTGCTTTCTGTGCGCCTCCTGCCAGCAGCCGATCCGCAACAACACCTTCCACCTGGAGGACGGGCAGCCGTACTGCGAGACAGGTGAGTGTTACCCATAAACCCCACCGTTACCCATAAACCCATCCGTTACCCATGCACCCCTCCGTTACCCATGCACCCCTCCGTTACCCATGCACCCCTCCTTTACCCATAAACCCCACCTTTACCCATAAACCCCTCCTTTACCCATAAACCCCACCCACGAGCCCATCAAACACTCCTGTCCCGGGAAACCAATGCTGTAATTGGGCATCATAACCCCCCATTAAAGGGATAGTTCACCCAAAAATGAAAATTAGCCCATGATTTACTCACTCTGAAGTCATCCTAGGTGTATATGACATTCTTCTTTCAGACGAATACAATCAGAGTTATGTTAAAAATGTCCTGGCTCTTCCAAGCTTTATAATGGGAGTGAATGGGTGTGTGTCTTTGGAAGTCCATCAAAGTGCATCTATCCATGATAAAAGTGCATCTATCCATGATAAAAGTGCATCTATCCATGATAAAAGTGCATCTATCCATCATAAAAGTGCATCTATCCATCATAAAGTGCTCCACAAGCTCCGAGGGGTTAATAAAGGCCTTTTGAAGTGAATCAATGTGTTCGTGTAAGAAAAATATCCGTCCGTCTGCTGGAAGCTAGTTATTTTACTTGATAAAGTTTTAAATATGGATATTTTTCTTACAATAACACATCGCGTTACTTCAGAAGGCCTTTATTAACCCCCGCAGAGCCTTGTGGATGCTCTTTTATCATGGATAGATGCTCTTTTATCATGGATAGATGCTCTTTTATGATGGATAGATGCACTTTTTATTGACTTCAAAACATAAACAGCCATTAATTCCCATTATAAAGCTTGGAAGAGCCAGGACATTTTTTTAATATTACTCTGATTGTATTCGTCTGAAAGAAGAACGTCATATACACCTAGGATGACTTCAGGGTGAGTAAATCATGGGCTAATTTTCATTTTTGGGTGAACTATCCCTTTAAACACTCACTGATCTTTACAGGTTATAAGAGAACTGTAAAAACTTTACTACCCTTGTCATGGTTTACTGCTAACTAGTAGTGATGTAGTACTCGAGTCCGGTCTCGGACTCGAGTCCGGTCTCGAGACCGATTTCTGCTTTCTCGGACTCGACTCGGACTTGTTCTTACAAAGACTCGGTCTTGACTCGGACTCGACCCTTCAAAGACTCGGTCTTGACTCGGACTCGGCATAGACGGTCTCGTCCCATCACTAGTCCACTAGAATACATACCACTAGAAAATTTTAATTGACTATTCGCAAAGACCCGCCCCCCTTAGTTACTTTCGCTATGTCCGACAAGCTACACCGTTCTCACGCCACACCATGTTCTCACGCAGTGAAAAATACATCGCGGAGCAGAGAGGAGACTGACAACACGCTGACAGACAGGACAGACCAGGTTACTTTTCGGTTACTTTTGATATTAAACATATTAAACAAAGTTTCGCCTTTCAAACTTGGTCATTTTTTAAAAGAAATTTAAACAATAAATACCGTTTTGTGGCTCTTAAATGTGTAGTGACAGATCGCTGTAGAGCATCAGTTAAAGCTGCTCGTGAACCGATCATCTCTTCCTTCTAGTTAATTTATAGCCTCAAATAAACATGAACAAACATAAGAAGCAATGTTGTTTTAACCACGGAAAGGCGTCAGTACACTCCGTGTTTCAAGTTCAAATCCTCCCATGTTAACCAACGGACTCGGTCTCGACTCGGACTCGACCCTTCAAAGACTCGGTCTTGACTCGGACTCGACTGAATTTGAAAACCAACGGACTCGGTCTCGACTCGGACTCGACCCTTCAAAGACTTGGTCTTGACTCGGACTCGGCATAGGCGGTCTCGTCCCCATCACTACTAACTAGGGTGGCAGAGCGTTTTTATTTTGGGAACTTTAAACATAAATTGTTCCTTAATATTTCAAGCCAAAGAAAAAGTAGTGATGCATATAATATAAACAAATATCTACACTTTCTTAAATCCACATACTTGAGATGCACAATGAGAAATTGATAAAAAGGAAGTGAGTTTTTGCTTAAAACAAGAGTAAACATCTGCCAATGAGGTCTGAAAAATCAACAGTTTAAAGGAAAGACAAGTTTTCAGACCCCACTGGCAGACATTTTATTTTTATTCCTTGTTTGTCATTATGTAAAGCCAAAGAAATCGCCACCCACTTCACTGCGATTTATTAACGAGAAGATTCTTTCCTGTTGAGTTGATTCACAAATCACACTGAACGATTCATTCACGAATCAGACTGATTCAGTCGCTGCTGCTCAACGACTCACTGATTCACTGATCCGGTCAAAACGAGTCATGAATATCATTTGAACTTGATGGCGTGAAAAGTAAGTTACTAATGTCGAATTTTAGCATTGATTATTGTGACTGTCAGTTATTTGTAAAGTAAATCTGCTTTAAAAGGGGAAACTGTTTAAACCCATTGAATGTCAAGTCAGATTTATTTCTATAGTGCTTTATACAAAACAGATTGTTTCAAAGCAGCTCTACAGTAATAAGCTCGAAAATAACAGTGCTAATATTGCAAAATTCATCAATTATGAAACAACATGAATAGAATAAATAATGAACATTCTTATAAATAACTTACATGTTTGATTGTATGAAGCCTGATGTATTTCAGGTTTTTCTGTGTATCTGTTTTACTCCACGTGTTTAGGTACATAAGGTTGTTTTGAGGATGTATTATGTTTGACACATTTCAGGGTTTTGTTCTACAATATCCCGCCTTGTCAAACTCTAAATAAAACTAAACTAAACTAAATTTCTTCATCGATCAGTAATTTTTACATTTAATACTTAAGTACATTAAAAAGCAAGACCTGAAAATGTGTACTTGTGCTTCTACTGATATTGTATGTGCTTGATTTGTGTCCCACTGTAGATGATCCATCAGTGAACATTCACCAGGCGCTCGTATGACTGATTCTGGTCTGTTTTCTGATTGCTTTAGATTACTACACCCTCTTCGGCACCGGCTGTCACGGATGTGACTTTCCCATCGAAGCGGGCGACAAGTTCCTGGATGCGCTGGGGTTCACCTGGCACGACACCTGCTTCGTGTGTGCGGTACGTGTGTGTGTGTGTGTGTGTGTGTGTGTGCGTGTGTGTGCAGAAACACCAGGAATACACACTTCTAAAGCAGGGTTTGAAATTCACTCACCAGCCAATTTGGCTTCTAAATTAAGTTACCGGCCATTCAGGACTTCTACTAGCCAAAAAATAAACCAGATTAACTTCATCACAGCTTATATATGAAGAGTTCAGATGCAAAAGCCTCTAAGTGCCATCTGAAATTTTCTTCTAGAATGGTCATTTTTATCAAGCTCGTATATTTAAGTTCAATAATTTCACTTAAATGGCAATGCAAATTACCTATTAATTGTCATTTAAGTGAAATTACTGAACTTAAAGGTCCCGTTCTATGTGATCCCATGTTTCAAACTTTAGTTAGTGTGTAATGTTGTTGTTAGAGTATAAATAATATCTGTAAAATTATAAAGCTCAAAGTTCAGTGCCAAGCGAGATATTTTATTTAACAGAAGTTGACTACAAAAAACGGCTGGATTGGACTACACCCCTCTACATCCTGCTTTAGTGATGTCACTAGAACCGTAACCTCCGCCCACAGGAATACAGGCGTATTGATGGCGAAATGTCAACAGACGTGGTTGATGTTTATCTATAATCGGATACCGCAAAAGTTTAATTCGAAGTTGTTAGTTTGCTCTGTCCATTTCACCACGGACTGTTTTTCTAACCTGGGATAATATCAAGCAGACTTCTCTCAGCGTTTCATACTGATGAAGGGGACTATTTCAACTATATTCCAGCAAGCGGTAAGTACAAGTAGTGATTTAATATGGAAGTAGCGATCACTCTTCACATCGTTCGTTTCTCTTAGTAGGATGAAAATAATCTTACTTAAACTGTGATTAATATACAGAAAGTGAACAAAGAACAATCCCTTATTAATCGCCCAAGCTATCAATCACACAGCGCGAGTTTATCTGGACACTTGCCAAAACTCGTTATGAAATCAATGACGCTGTTACGCTGCACAACGAAGCTCTTACTGTATTTATATGCCTCATGTTTGCATTGGTGAAATCATTAGTGATAGTGCAGAAACTGCGTTGCAATGATAAGATCTTTCACGCGATCAACAGACTGTCATCTGCTCAGTGCTCATCACTGCAACCTTTTATGTGATGGTAATAGATCTAAATACTTAAAAAACTTCTCATGATTCGTTAATCCAGATAGCTGTAATTGTAAAAACGTATAATAGCTGTAATAGTAAAAGTTTTCCAGATAGTTCCACATGTAATGCCAGATATTTCATATGCAAGCATGTCAGCCAATCACAGCAGAGGGCGTTTACACTGAAGTCTCACAGCAGACACGCCCCTTCAAACAGTGTTCAAACCAGGGAATGAAATCAGGCTAGGAAATATGCCTTTTATTTCTAAATTATAACAATTTTTGATCTAAAAAACATACTAACATTATAAGGGCACCCCTGGAAACATTATTAAATAATAAAAATAATCCATGGAATGGGACCTTTAAATATACGAGCTTGATAAAAATGAGCATTCTAGAAGAAAATTTCAGATGGCACTTAGAGGCTTTTGCATCTGAACTCTTTATATTTATATTTTTATTTATTTATTTATTTATTTTCTTATTTTCCCTACAGTGTATATTTTTTTTTCTTGATATACCCTGAAAGAATGGAAGTGAAATGTGACAACATGCCCCATAGGTGGGGTACATTGTAACATGACCCTATGACAGCTTCCTTTATCATCCTCATCCTTTTCACCAAAAATGTGTTTTAGGTGGACAGAACAATACAGTACAAAGAACATAAAACACATACGCTGTGTTTAATATATCATGATGATGATGAGTTGAGTATTTGTGCTAAATCTGTGCAGATTTGTCTGACACGAACTTCCCCAGCAAAGAGAGTAAATATAATTTGTAACCCGCCACTGTTGACTTTTACCTGCATTTGGCGGGTGTTTCAAACGCTGGTCTAAAGGGAGTTTGATAGACACCAAACACAGACGACTGACTGGATGCACTGTTTACACTGTTGCAGAAATGCATTTGGCAGATGCTTTCATCTAAAGCAACATTCTAGCTGAGCATTTGATCAGATCAAGCATTTCTTCACTGCAAAAAGTGCAGTTTTCCAGTGCGATTATCTGAACATGGAGAAGCACAATGACTTGAGATATTAAGATGTATAAGTCTTGTTATCTGCCAGTGCGGTCAGAGAAATCAACTCGATTCACAGGTAAACAAGTGGATTTTTCTGACTCCATTGGCAGATATTTGTTCTGACATAAAACGTTTAAATAAGTAATTTTTCTTTTAAAAAATTATTTCTTTATGCCTTAAAATACTGTAGCTTGAATATAACTACAATAAAACAATGTTAAATTTTTCACAAAGGACTTGTCATCAAGTATGAAGTTCAGAAACCTTATAAAGTATCAACATGATTCTTCAGTGCTTTGAGCTGATAAAATGGACCTGGAGTCTGAATATTATTTAGATGAGCTCATCTTTGAATAAATAATATTTTGTGGGAATAATATCAGAAAGTGCGTTTCTGCAACATTCAGATAGCAGTTTTCACACACCACACGATGTTTCTGCTTCATTTGGAGCTGCTTTTGGGATTTTTACATAAACTTTTGTTGAATAAACTACAATAAATAATTTCTTACTTAAAGTCAATATTTGAATCCCTTAAAACTCATCTTTGATCACCAAGATGACACATTTAAACGGTTTTCCTTGAAAAAAATATTCTTCGCCTTAAAACAGCTTGAATGTAACTCGACACCCTTGCCTCATTTAGTATGCGTGGTACTATGAATATGCAAATGAGCCCCGTTTTTGAGACTGTCTTTGGTTCACTGCAGTTTTAAGGAGGAAATACTCAGCAATGGTGTCGACTTATGAACTTACACAAGAATGCAATTATCTGATCTCTTTTACTGCTTTCATTGGATATTAAAATGACCGGGTGAAAATACTCTTTTGTAAATCTTTGTACTGTTTCAGTAGATCTAGTGACGTGTGACTGGTTTAGAGTCCTGATTTTTTTTCTTTTCTCTCTCTCTCTCTCTCTCTCTCTCTCTCTCTCTCTCTCTCTCTCTCTCTCTCTCTCTCTCTCTCTCTCTCTCTCTCTCTCTCTCTCTCTCTCGGTCTCTCTCTCTCTCTCTCGGTCTCTCTCTCTCTCTCTCTCTCTCTCTCTCTCTCTCTCTCTCTCTCTCTGTCTCTGTCTCTCTCTCTCTCTCTCTCTCTCTCTCTCTCTGTCTCTCGTCCTGTAGGTGTGCAGCACGAGTCTAGAGGGTCAGACCTTCTTCTCCAAGAAAGACAAGCCCCTATGTAAGAAACACGCTCACACGGTCCAGTTCTGAGTGCTCGTGCTGAACGGTGGAGTGAAGCTGGTCATCTTTTACAGTCGCCAGATTTATTTTAGTATGTGAATGTTTTTGCTAAGAGATATATTTGCCTTGATTTTCCTCAACAACAAAAAAAGCATCTGAAAGAGACACATTTACAGCAGAGTTTATAGAATACTGATTTAAATAATGTACACTGCAAAAAAAACCAACCTTGTTTTCAAGGTTCAAATATCTAAACATTCATAAATTAAGAAACATTTGCTTGTATATTTAGAAGTAAAATGACTGAAGTCTCGTTTTATGAAAAATGTATCTAAAGTGAGTTTGTGCTTAAAACATTAAAAACAAAGTCAGAAAAATCAACTTAATTCAAAGGGAAAACTAGATGATTTTTCTGACCCCATTGGCAGATATTTGTTCTCACACTTTTTTTTTTTTCTTTGAAAGAAAAGAAAAGTTTCTTCTCAATTATAAACTTTGAACTTTTTTGAAAACATGTCTTAAAGGGATAGTTCACCCAAAAATGAAAATTCAGTCATCATTTACTCACCCTCAAGTTGTTCCAAACCTGTATGAATTTCTTTCTTTTGCCGAACACAAACAAAGATATTTTGAAGAATGTCGGTAACCAAACAGTTGATGAACCCCATTGACTTCCATAGTATTTATAGATGTCAATGGGGTCCATTAACTATTTGGTTACCAACATTCCTTAAAAATATATTCTTTTGTGTTCAGCAGAGTAATGACATTCATACAGGTTTGGAACAACTTGAGTAAATGATGACTGAATTTTCATTTTTGGGTGAACTATCCCTTTAATTGCTTCTCCAGTAAATGCATTTAATATATTTAATACATTTAAGAATGTTTAGATATTTGCACTGAATAAAAAAAGTACTTTTTCCAGCTGTTTTTGAAGATCATCATAAAGCTTGAGATCAGATGCTGTGTTTACTGCAGTATTTCAGCTTCAGTGTTGCATTGTGGGTGTTTTTGTATGAGTATCATGTGTTTTATTGAGTGTTATTTCCAGCATTACAGAAGTTCCACAGGTATTTAAAGAGCAGTTGACTCCGTGATGATATATTTGTTCAACTTCTCACATGAAATCACTGGTGGATCGGTATAAAGCGTTTGGATTCTCGTCTCCTGCAGTTCGACACACAGAGCTCTATTTATGCAGGTATATTTATTGAGGCAGGAGCGATGATGATTTCTGGGGCTTTCCAGGGGCTCTGCACATATTTTACAGCACAGAACGGTGATATTTAATGTTTTACGTGTTATTTCTGTGCTCCATCTGTCTGTGTACGGTTTGTGGGATATCTGATCATCTAAGTGCCTTGATTAAAACTTTTGTTTGTGCTCAAATTATGATTAATATAGAGAAACATATTTCTTTCTTTTTTTTGTCTTTTTTTTTTATAGTATTTAGCTCTTGTTTTTAAGCTAATATGGGTTGGTGGTTCATGTGCATCTTTATTCTCATTCTTGATGTTGTAGTTTCCTGTAATGCATTATTATGAGACGGGATGAATAATAAAACACTGTTCTTATCAAAGTCTCGTAGTGTGATTGATTCATTTGAAGCACTAAAATTATTAACTGGAAATAACTAAAACTGAAATTAAAATAAAAGAAACCTAAATAGCAATATTAAAAAAAGGAGAAAAATAACAAATAACATGAAAATGTAAAATATAAAAGCTGTTTCAAAATATTAAATAAGACCTAAAATAACAGAACACTTTGAGCCTCAGAACACATTGACATTGACATCACTAATATAAATGCCTTAATAATGAGTGTCGTTTGCGGGATCCTTTGGTTTCCCAGATCCCAAACCACCGCAACCACACGTCCTGTGCTCCCGTTTCATAGGATGGCAGATTATTTTCAGTCACTGCGAAATGGATCTTAGCAAACGCTCTCCTACTTCCGGTAATGACTGAATTTGCCAGCAGATTGCTATGCATATTTAAAAACGGCATTAACAAAAACCTTTCGGGCATGTAGTCTACTAACTTTTGACTATAAAAAGAGAAACTCAAATCTATTACATTGAGTGAAAAGACTTGTGCAGTGTCATATGCCCATTTGCACTGAGGAGAATAACTATAACGATAAAGATATAGTCAGCTATATATAAGTCGGCTATAGGCTAATATATCCTCAGAATTACGAGATATAAACTCCCAATTGTGAGGGAAAAAAAGTCAGAATAATGATAAAAAAGTTGTGAATTGTGTGAAAAGTTGTCAAAATTGTGAGAGAAATTCGCGAATCAAATCAGTCAGAATCATAAAAAAGTCAGAATAACGATGCAATTGCGATCGAAAAAAAACAATTGCGAGGAAAAAATATCAGACTTGCGAGAAGAAAGTCAGATTTGTGAGGAAAAAGTCAGACTTGTGAGAGAAACTCCCAATTGCGAGAGAAAAAAACAGAATTGCGAGAAAGTCAGAATTGCAATATATTTATTTTTAGGTTTATAAGTAGATTTTATTTACAGTATTTAATTATCTGTTTTCAGGTAAATTCCTAAATTCCAGGTGTATTTAAGATCCGTCGTTAGTTTGAGGTTTAGAGAAGGAAAATGGTGGTGCAAATTTATACATTTCATTATATTATTTTAGGTTATGTGAAGGGGTGGTCATATTTTAGGTGCAATTTTATATATTTGATAATTTTGCTTCTCTAAATGAAAAATTCTGATTCACCTATTGGTTTAGCAGATTAATATTTTATAAATTTCTGCCCATTAGTGTGAGGTGAAGAGCGAATTTAGGGTTTTTATTTTATATTTTTAGTAATTTTTATAATGGAATTATTCTATTGCTTTATTATTCGTATTATTCCTAAATGGGAGTCTTTGGCATCAACCATACACAGGAATGTGATCAGATTTGGTACAGAGATAGAGTTGGTCCTGAATAGCAACCCGACCAACTTTGAAGTATCTACGACGTACTCTATAGCGCCACCACTAGTTCAAAAACGTACTTTTCTTTTTGTTCAAACTTTGACGTCTTGCAGTGAACCAGATCTGGTTGATAAATCTGGTTTATGTTATTAATTTGAGGTTCAGAGCAGATTTTATGAAGGGTTTTATGGTGGTGGTGTATTATTTGCTGGTTTCTGTGAGGTAAAGCGGCATTGAGGTGTATTTCTCTGAGGCGTCGGTGGTTGGAGCCTCTGCGCCACACACACACACACACACACACACACACACTCTCTGAAGGAAAGAAAACCAGCTTTCCTCCTTGAGTTGGGCAGAAGGAGTCCGTTCAATCTCAGAACAAACGGCACCGAGTAATTCTTCGCTGAATGTTTCTATCTTCCGTGGACACGCGCTGATGAAGCTTTCTGACGGACTTTAGAGGCTCGTGGATGAAGGTGAGTGTTTAAACGCCAATCTGACACATTCACTGAGACTTTGAATGTTTAATCCGCCGTATATATCGATGAAGTCACCGTTCATCTGCGATGCACGCGCAGATTTGTACTAAAATAATCGCGGTTGTTCATGTGTGTTTGTCAAATTCGCTCTCGCGCTCGTGCTCGTAATTACGAAAGTTTCGGCGTTTTTTCGTAGATCTCGCGCACTGAATCTCACTGAGCTGAAGGAGTCAATCTCTCACAAGCTGTCAGCACTTGAGTTTTAGTGGAACTAGTTCAAGAAAAAGGAAATGTATCTGTTGGGATGGACAAAAATCATTTGAGTAAGACATTTAACTGAAGGCGATTTATGCATTTAAGTCTATGATATCCTTGTATTACTTTAGCTAGATTTTTTAAGTAGGCAAATGAATAATAATAATGAAATCAAACAGTGTTCAGGTTATTATTGGAAGATTTCCTGATGTATTGATGCACAAAATTACAGTTTGATCAGGAATGATTCCTGAAGGTGTTTTACCGGTTATTATATTAAATGATATTGCATAACTCCTTCAAGGGAAATGATTTATTGAGCTTCATCAAGGTCTTACGAAACATTCTGTTCCTGTAGATGTTGAGAGATCTGAACATCACAAATGCATAAGGAACTTTATTCATCAGACTGAGGTAAGAAGGCAGTTTTTTGAACCTCCACTATTGAATGTGTGTTTATGTTTTGCATTTGACTGAAATAATTGTGATTGTCTTAAATACACCTAAAGGGTCTGTTCACAGTGAAAGTGTTGATCTGACCGTGTTTTAAAAGCTGAAGTGTGTAATTTCTGCTCCATTCGTCATCAAATTGAATTGGAAGAATGACTGTTTTCAAACAGTTTCCCTAAGCACGCCCCCTCGTCTGCCATTGGTCATTCACGCAGATAGACCCGCCCCCAAACTCACATCATTGGTCGAGTCTCAAGTCAAGCATTATTAGGGATGTGAGAAAGTATTTTACCATTGAATAAAGACACACTTGAGCTTTAAAGGAAAGTTTATACTCGTTTTACACGCGTCATCTGAACGTTAATGAGCGCTGTGTGATTTTTGGAGGCTGATTTTCCCATGAGCGAGACCTCAGATAAAGCACAGGGCTTGTGTTGGGAATAAAGCACTAGTTTACCTACTGAATATATGCAGTATGTACTTTTATTCTGTTTTACACTAATAAACAGAGATCTGTAATACCTGTTTGAAAGCTGTAAAATGACATCAGTGTAGCAGATGATGAAGTAAAGCCAACAGATTTGTCCATCGGATCGGATCTCTTCAGTCGTAGCGGGTCGGCAGTGTGTTGTGATATCGTGAGTATCGTGTGTCGGATGAGTGTGTTCTTTGGGAGTGTGTCAGCGTTATTGAGTGTCAGCGGCTACAGGAGTCATTTATACTGCGGCGTAATGAGAGAAAGCCATTACAGGGCCTGATGTGTGTTTTGGGTGGGATTTCTAAAAGCCTGCGTGTGGGAAAGTGCTGGTTTTGTCTGTGTGGTCTGGCTTTGGCGGCCCGAGGCTTGTTTGAATTAAACCCAGTGGGCCGGTGCTGTTTTACTGCTTATATTTCACTGCCGCAAAATACGGTGTGAAAAACGTGCCATAACGCTGTTCGCCGCGGATCTTCATCGGGCCGCAGACGTTACGTTACGTCACATCGATGAACACAGATTCACTTTAGCTCTGGTGTTTGATCAGTACTGGGTTCGATGGCTGAGTCCAGTATCAAGAGAGCAGGGTGGAAAATATAACACTGGTATTTATCGCAGAATAAACCAGGACAGTAGGAAAATGTTAATGCGAATTTTCAGATTAAAAAATTGCCATTTTTAATTAAAAAAAGTTGTTTGTAGGGCTGCATAATTTGGCAAAACAATTGTTATTTGTATATCAAAATGACTATAAATAATAATGATTATTATATTAAAATAATTAATAATTATACATGATTATGTACAGTAGCCTATATATATATATCTAAGTTGCGTTTAAGTTGTTTATATAATGTGTGTGTATATATATATATATATATATATATATATATATATATGAAATTTATTATATAAACAACTTTTTTAAAGATGCGATTAATCGATTTGACAGCACTAATATAATATATATATATATATATATATATAATTTTTCATTTTTATTGCAATATTTATAGTAAATATTAATATATTAACAAAATACACAGTAAATAGTATTATAATACATATTTAAAATACTCAACAGATTCTAAATAAGCACTAAATAAATATTTAGGCAAATAAAATGGGCATTGTTTATTGCGAATGCTGTTGGAAAGTTTGGAGAACAGTGGAGCAGGTGCAGTTATTGATCTCAAAATGACCTGAATATTGTCTGATGACCATCCAGTCCATTACTAATATACTAATGGGTCTCTCAGAATGAAAAGTGTTTTGTATGATCAGCTTCAGTGTGTCTTGACTGGCCGTGAGTGTGTGACGTGTGTTTGTTCCTGTGGTTTAAGGTGTTCTGGAGTTTCTCGTCTCATTAAACACACCGTCACCTTCAGCTTTGATTCTCGAGGTTTGGGTTATTGTGCGCTGACACGCCGAACACTGTGTCTTTGTGTGAGCGGCGCGTAAAAGGATCTGTTGTGCGTGTCCCCCGCTCTGAATCTGCATACCCCAGGGGCTTCTGGGAGAATTTAACAAGCTTCTGATGTTCCTGGAGAACGGAGGCGTGCGAGATTCTTTCACTGAGGTAAACTTCAAGCCTGGAGCTGCAGAGGTCAGAGTTTAGAGTCCGAATAATGAGTTTATTTCAGATTCAGAGGCGCCGCGCCGAGTTTTGATGTGAATCTTGAGACCTGATTGATACGACATCAGGGAATCGGACTCAGTGACGTGAATATATGGAGCAGAAAGTGCTCTAATAGTTCAAAAATAGGCCTTACTCATGGTTATTTCATACATAAGACAATTTTTCAGTGGAATTTTCAACTGCAATAACACATAATGCTTTGTGGTTGCCAGGGTGTTGCTAGTGTGTCCTGAGTGGTTGCCAGGGTGTTGCTATGGTGTTGATAAGGTGTATTTTATAAATATATATAAAGATAGTCAAAGAAAATAAAGGTTATTAAAAATATTTTATTGTATCATATGATATGACATATCCTATCTCATATCATATCAATTATTATAATTTTCACATCATTACAGTAAATCTTATGGGCCTATTTTATTATAATGTTTATTATATTAATTATATATTAATTTCCACAGCATTACAGTAAATCTTATGTAGCTCTTTTGTTATAATGTTTATATTATATTAATTATATTATATATTCATTTGCACAGCATTACATTAAATCTTATGGGCCTGTTTTATTATAATTTGTGTGTGTGTGTGTGTGTGTAAGATGTATTGTGCCCTATATATATATATATATAGGCTATGTATGTGTGTTATCAGTTACCATATAAAATAGTATATTCGTGTGCTAAAAGAGTTTGCTGTCGCTCTGCAGCTGCGCTTCTGTCTGCAGTCTGAGCTGCATTAGTTGACCTTTGACCTCTGCCTTCCGCCTTCATAATTGCAGGAAGTGAGTGTGGCCAATGAGAGCAGAGGATTGTGGGTAAGCATTAATGAGCACAGAGGTGGCAGTGTTGTTGAAGGGGCCGCTGGAGAAAAGAGCCGTGCACAAGTCTGAAGATAGGAGTTTTATTTGTGCAAAACCCACTACACTGATTCTAGGATGCTGCTTTGTGGTTGCCAGGTGTTGCTAGGCTGTTACAACAGTGTTGTGTGTGGTTGCCAGGGTGTTGCTAGGCTGTTACAACAGTGTTGTGTATGGTTGCCAGGGTGTTGCCAGGCTGTTGCAAAAGTGTTATGTGTGTGTGGTTGCCAGGATGTTGCTAGGCTGTTGCAACAGTGTTGTGTGTGTGTGTGGTTGACAGGATGTTGCTAGGCTGTTGCTACAGTGCTGTGTATTTGGTTGCCAGGATGTTGCTAGGCTGTTGCAAGAGTGTTGTGTGTGGTTGCCAGGGTGTTGCTAGGCTGTTGCAACAGTGTTGTGTGTTTGGTTGCCAGGATGTTGCTAGGCTGTTGCAAGAGTGTTGTGTGTGGTTGCCAGGGTGTTGCTGGTCTGTTGCAACAGTGTTGTGTGTGGTTGCCAGGATGTTGCTAGGCGTTGCAACAGTGCTGTGCGTGTGTTTGCCAGGGTGTTGTGTGTGGTTGGCAGGATGTTGCTAGGCTGTTGCAACAGTGTTGTGTGTGGTTGCCAGGTTGTTGCTAGGCTATTACAACAGTGTTGTGTGTGTGTGTGGTTTCCAGGTGTTGCTGGTCTGTTGCAACAGTGTTGTATGTGGTTGCCAGGTTGTTGCTAGGCTATTGCAACAGTGTTGTGTGTGTGTGTGGTTGCCAGGTTGTTGCTAGGCTATTGCAACAGTGTTGTGTGTGTGTGTGTGTGTGTGTGGTTGCCAGGATGTTGCTAGGCTGTTGCAACAGTGCTGTGCGTGTGTTTGCCAGGGTGTTGTGTGTGGTTGCCAGGGTGTTGCTGCTAGGCTGTTGCAACAGTGCTGTGTGTGTGTGTGTGTGTGGTTGCCAGGGTGTTGCTAAGGTGGTTTGTTTATTGTCTGAAGTGAAAGGAGTCCACCTTTTAATCCCTGTGATCGTCTGTCCTCTAGATTTAGGTTCACATTATTGATTGGCATCGGAATGATTGATAATATTTAGCCCCGCCCATCTGGCCTTGATTTCATCAGCATGAAAGAAGTTTTCAGAGGTGGAGAAATTTTAATAATCATGTAAACAAACACTCTTCTTTATAACAACGTTATGGTTTCCCGTCGCATGTGAAAGGAATCAAACTCTCATCTCTGATGTCTCTGAGGCTCTGAGGATGAAAAGCAGCACAGATGATTTGAGTTATTATCTCTTCAAAGTGTCACACGCTGAAAACTAAATGCGTCTGGCTTTTGACACGCGACGCGGGAGATTAACGGCCTCTCCGTCTCTGATTTCCCACCGGAGCGACCCGGACACAGGGAAGCAATTCAAAGCCCTCCATCATCCATCCATGGTGTTTGTTGAGCGTCAGCTCTTCGTGAGGTGTTTCGGGAGACACTCTAAAAGCTGCCGGTAAGAGTGTGTGTGAATCACTCAGAGTGTTGAATCCATTAAATCAGAGCACAGATGCATTATGGGTGCTGGGTTCCGGGATTCAGAGAGAAGACTGGAGCCGTGAGTCCGCCGCGCGAACTGAACACTTCTGATTCCTCAATGACTCCATGAACGATTCTTTTAGTTCGCGATTCCAGACTGAGTGCGAACTCTGTGTTCAGCGAGGACGTCATGATAGATGTTTTCTGTTCATTAGCACTGTCCAGTCTTTTACTCACTTCAGACTGTAAACTCACATAAAATATGCTGTGGGATTCACGGTTTCATTATTTTACATATTATTTTTAGTGTGAACAGAATAGCATGTTTTAGTCATCAGAAGAATATTAATTAAGTTTTTAATTAAGAGGAACCAGTTCTGAGTAGGGCTGGGCAATATAGATTTAAAAAAATATTTTTTCAGCCTTAAGTTTCAGCAATAAATAGTGTTTTTGGTCAGAGAAACAATCATTGTGGCCAAGCAAATTCAAATTATTAAAAAAATTCAAATATAATTTTTTTTTTATTAAATATGTCATATTATAATTTAATATATTTATATGATAATTTTTTTATACATTTTTTTCATAAAATATGAAATTTTATATATTATATTTTTATATATTATAAATTTTTTAAATATTGGATTTTTTTAAAATAAAATATTATGAAATATTTCATATTAAATATTTTGTATATTATAATTTAAATTTTTATATTATAATTTTTTATAAATATTTGATTTTTTATAAAATATAAAATATTTCATATGAAATGAAAGTTTTAGTTGCTACTGAATCAGATGATATTTTAAAACATCAGTGGAAAGATGCGAGTTTAACGAGCCAATAAAAAGCAGATTAGAGTATCCACAATGTTGCTTAATTTTTTGCTTAATGCTTAATATCACAAGCGAATATCATAACCGTATTCCTCAGCCCTCCTGCAGTTCTCGATATGAAACGGTTCTTGTTTCTGAACCCAAACGGAAAACTTTATATATTTGACATGAGCAGGAAGTGCAGAAACAACAGAAGCCAGCGATCAGGGCTCACGATGGCTTTTCCATCTCTCTCTCTCACTCACACACACACTCTGGTTTCTGGTTTCACAGTTGAGTCCAGGTCTTTGTGACTTGTGACGTGAGAGACTCACTCCTTACATCCATCATCCACTGCTCTGTGCTAAAAACACACACACACACACACACACACACACACACACACACACACACACACACACACACACACACACACACACACACACACACACACACACACACACACACACACACACACACACACACATTCCCTCCTGGTCACATCCAGAAACAAAAGCTCTGAAACACACTGGCTCTGTTGTGACAGCGATCTGTCTATCCGTCAGCGAGTTGAAGAACAGAGAAGCTGCTCTCGCTAGTTACCGCTTATTACTTATTACACTGACTTATTACTGCTTATTTTCTGCAACACTCATGGAACCAGCGGCTAGCAGAAGTTCTGATGACCCGTCATAGTGAATCTTATCACTGAAACATGAGACGGCTTACTTCAAGTGTTTTTCTGGCGTTGCTTTTACTGTAATGCAAGTGCTTTGTCAGAACATCTAGCTTTGATTTATGATTTATGAATGACAGCAGTGTAGGAATCCTTTAGATCATATTCATGCTCCAAACAGACTCTCTCAACACAGATTAGCTGTGCATGAAGTTGAAGTCAGTTGAATAAAACAGTTCCAAAAGTTATATATATATATATAGTATAGCTTATGTATATATGAATTATATCTGATAAATTATTAATTTTGACAAAATAAAACAAATTAAGAACATTAAAAAACAACATTGTAGATACTGTAATTGGCTTTTTATTTTTGTAAATATGTATATATAATATATAATGTATATAAGTAATATATATTATTTGTGCATTATATGATGTATTCATGATTATATTTCATATTATATATATACACACAAATGCATAAAAAAATTTAAAAAAAAAATAAAAAAAAAGCAATTCACTAATAACTCATCATAACCTAAAACACAAATATAAAACACGGTTAATAAAATGCACAGGTATATTTGCACATTTCGGAAAAATTCTAGGTGTATTAATTGTTTGTTGAATCTACGTTTGCAAATCGTCATGTTTCTAAGCATTTATATTCTTTTTTTGAACAAAATGATAAAATTGTATGCAAGGCATCAGGCGTTTCTATCACGCGAAAAAAACTTACGACTTACATTGCGCCCCTTGCTTTGCATAAAATTAAACGATATACAGAACAATAACGTATTTATAGACACACAAATTTACACAAACCTGTATTTTACCGAAGACACACACCAATTTGACGGAGCTGCACTGCTCTCTCCTGAAGAGGTCGCAAAAAGCCCACGATAAATAACTCAACCCCTGGGTTGTTACGTCTGACCCAGGATCTGGGTAACACACAAACTACCCAAACACTGGGTTGTTACGTCTGATCCAGGATCTGGGTAACACAAAAACTACCCAAACACTGGGTTGTTACGTCTGACCCAGTATCTGGGTAACACAAAAACTACCCAAACACTGGGTTGTTGCGTCTGACCCAGGATCTGGGTAACACAAAAACTACCCAAACACTGGGTTGTTACGTCTGACCCAGTAGCTGGGTAACACAAAAACTACCCAAACACTGGGTTGTTACGTCTGACCCAGGATCTGGATAACACAAAAACTACCCAAACACTGGGTTGTTACGTCTGACCCAGTAGCTGGGTAACACAAAAACTACCCAAACACTGGGTTGTTACGTCTGACCCAGGATCTGGGTTACACAAAAACCACCCAAACTCTGGGTTGTTACGTCTGACCCAGGATCTGGGTAACACAAAAACCACCCAAACTCTGGGTTGTTACGTCTGACCCAGGATCTGGGTAACACAAAAACCACCCAAACACTGGGTTTTTGTGTTTTGAAACGTCTGACCCAGGATCTGGATAACACAAAAACTACCCAAACACTGGGTTGTTACGTCTGACCCAGTAGCTGGGTAACACAAAAACTACCCAAGCACTGGGTTGTTACGTCTGACCCAGTAGCTGGGTAACACAAAAACTACCCAAACACTGGGTTGTTACGTCTGACCCAGTAGCTGGGTAACACAAAAACTACCCAAACACTGGGTTGTTACGTAGCTAGGTTACACAAAAACTACCCAAACACTGGGTTGTTGCGTCTGACCCAGTAGCTGGGTAACACAAAAACTACCCAAACACTGGGTTGTTACGTCTGACCCAGGATCTGGGTTACACAAAAACTACCCAAACACTGGGTTGTTACGTCTGACCCAGGATCTGGATAACACAAAAACTACCCAAACACTGGGTTGTTACGTCTGACCCAGGATCTGGGTTACACAAAAACTACCCAAACACTGGGTTGTTACGTCTGACCCAGTAGCTGGGTAACACAAAAACTACCCAAACACTGGGTTGTTACGTCTGACCCAGTAGCTGGGTAACACAAAAACTACCCAAACACTGGGTTGTTACGTCTGACCCAGTAGCTGGGTAACACAAAAACTACCCAAACTCTGGGTTGTTACGTCTGACCCAGTAGCTGGGTAACACAAAAACTACCCAAACACTGAAAAATAACCCCAAAAATTGACCCATAAGGCTCAACCCAAGAATTGTGTATAAAAAGAACTCATGATTTTTTCGAGTGTGAGGTGGATGCCTTGCACAGGTTTATAAGAGCGATGCACTGAGAGTGTAAGTAGATCCTCAGCTCTGCTGTCAGAATCATGGTCATCTTGATCCACTTTCAGTAAAGCTCAGAGCAATTAAACCGCTGTAGACGAGAGCGAGGACATTCAATCTGTGCAACGCTGTCGGATGAAGAGAAAAGAGGAGGAGAATTGCTTCAAGCTGCCGGCCGGTGAGTCTTCAGGTCCCGGAGAGATGATCCGGAGAGTGGGAGTGAAGGAAGTGCGTGGACGGAGGAGTGCGGATCAAATCTAATTTCTCCCGCTCTGGGAAGCATAATGTGATTTCAGGGAGAGGATCGGATGAGGCAGGACATCTTTGCATCATATATACGGACTGGGGAAGCTCTCAATGCAGGGTGAGAAAATCTAATTGTTGGGGTCTTAATGTGTTCATTGTGTTTTTGGGAAATGAATCATGTCTGGAGGGACACAAACCTTTCAAGACCTGGTTGTGAGGTCAGTGGGCATGAACAGCCGAAACTCTGAAGCCGCTGATAAAAAATGCTTCTTTTTTTGCATTTTTTCCCCCACATTTAATCTGGTGTGTTTTTTTGCATTTTTTTAATTTTTTATCATGTTCTCCTGTGTGATTTGAGCTCAAAGAGCTTCAGTGGAAGCAAGAAAATCTGTCTGTAAAATAGAGCGGAATCTGAAATATTTCATCATTTTTATGTTTCTTTTAAAAAAAACAACAACAACAACATTTTGTCAGGTTTTAACCCTTAGATTATGTATGACAACACATTTGAGTTGTTGGAAATACTAGTTAACCTAGGATTTTTTTTCTTGAAATGTTGTGACTTTCTCATTTATGGTCATGGAAATGCCATTGTTGTGAGATATGCGTATGAAATCTTTATGATTGGGATTTTTAGCATGGCAGAATTCATGGTTAAAGTCAGACTCAAAATTAATTATTTTTTAAATGTATTTAGTATTAATGTTTCTCAACTGCCCTTTGAGGGTATTTACATTAAATGCATTTGACAACGTTTTTATGTAAAGAAATGAAAAAAATTTTTTTGCTGAGAATTGAACCCATAATTTTGGCGTTGCACTCACGAAAATAATAAATAAATAAATAATAATAAATAAATTCAACCTAAATAGCAATATTTATATATAAAAATAACAAAAAATTATAAAATAATGAAAGCACATATTAAAATGAATGAAAATTAAACTAAAATTAACATGAAAGCTAAAGATATCAAATTAAAAGTTACATTAATACATTTGTAATAAAATGAAAACTATAATAACACTGAGAAGTATTAATGTCAAAGATTTATTCAGATGCGCGTGGACTGAACTGGTCTGGTGAATAAACCAGATCTGTGTCCAGAGAGACGGGGACCTATTGATCTTGATATCGATCCATTTACATCAGGCCAGTGTACACACACACACACACACACACACACACCCTTCCCTGCCAGATCCAGATCAAAGCTAAAGCACTCCAAATCATGTCTTCATATATGACTAATTATTTAGACTGGAGTGGATTTGCATGTTTGCTTTGGGTTTAGGTTTGCTTTTCTATGACCTAACGGCGATAACTGTAGTTTAAACGGGGTCATTTCATAAGTAAAATGATTTTTCAGGATCTTTCAAACAAGTAGAATAAACGTACTGTAGCTTTAAGAGCTCAAAACTTCTCCAGTCCATATATGGAAACGAAATCATAATGATTATGACATCAAAACCATGAGCTCGTCTTGTTCTCACTACATGATCAGGCCGATTCACCAAAAAATTATTCATATGAGCAAGATCTTTTAATAAATCAGTCAAAATAAAACTTTAGCTAATTACATGTTGAGCTCCGACCTTCTCCAGTCCATTTAAGGAAGTGAAATCCTACTGATTATGACATCAAAACCATGAGCTCATTAACATATAACCGCCTCCTTTTACATATCAATTAATGTTTATGTAAATGTGGGCGGTGCATATGCTAATGAGCCAGTGGTTGTCTCATTAATCATTCCCAAATGAACAACGCAAATGTTGGCCAATCATATCAGAGGGTATTTGCATATCTTAAAGCTTGTAAAGAACTCTTAAAGGTACAGTACCAAGAACAGCCTGTTTAGTTTAGTTGTGGTGGAGTATGATAAACTAACATAAAACCTTATTTTCTAAGTGTACGTTAGAGAGAAAGTAAATCAGATGCTCCAGAAGTGTAAATTATGGCCCATAGGAGGAGGGATCATTATAGTATCTGGATAATATGTAATGCTGTTGACTCGCACGGCTGCTCTGTTTTATATCAGACGTCAATGCGGAATAATGTTCTCTGCGAGTGCAATCGAAGGGTCGTTCAGGGTTTCATCTTTTAAAGTGCTTCATCTTTGGCTGACGTTAATTGTTTAACTAATTACATGTTTATGAAGTCGACTGAGACTTAACTGAGATTTGAGAGTTTATAGATGTTTAAGAGGTTGTGTCTACCTTTATTTATTGCAATATTTAGGTGTTGTTTTAGAAAACACGATTTCTCATCTTACAAATCAGTTGTTTCTTATTTTCACAGGCATGTCTCTTAGCTGTCGAGGACTAGTGCATCTTTGAGCCATGTTCAGTATGAGTAAAGTACTGAAGTACTGTTGTAATCACTCGAAGACTTTTACTCGAGTCCTATTGGAATTGGTGACTTATCAATTAGGAGGTATCTGTACTTTTACTCTAGTTTTCAGGAACTCTGGCCTGAATCTATCGCACCACAGCAAAATAAATGATATTTTACCTGAGCTGTGAGTTTGCAGTCTGAATCGTTTGAGAGAGAAAGATTTTGAGCGATGCAAAATAGTAAAAATAATAATAAATAGCTTTCCGGTGTTTTGTTCTCAGTCTCACTACATGATCAGACATGATTCGTGTGAACAGTTCTTTTAACGAATCGGTCAAGAAAAGACTCGTAAGAAGTACGAATAACTTTTAGTGAACGGACCCGCCTCAGTCGAGTGAAATGTTGAAGAGTTGAAGACGTGACGAACTGCTTTACATATCTCGTTTTCCTGACGATGTTTTGTGCTCTAGATTTTAATTGTCATGAGTTATTAAGCA
>JAJAQA010000025.1:1682500-1725000 GCA_021464565.1 Rutilus rutilus | reverse complement strand
ACTGAGAAACGGAGGTATTTAAAAACGATGACGTAAGTTTAGTCATGTGACCCGTGTTGCACCAATAGATATTGATGTTTATACCGGTATTGTGTCTGTTATGTGCGATTCACTAAAATATGTTCCTTCACACACTCTTCATATCACAGTCCTGCAGATATGACAGAATTGACTCACATTTGCTGTCCTGCGGTAAAACATCAGAGCGGTCGCGTTTTACACCAAACACATGATGATGAGTGAGAGCGACCTGGACGATCAGTGAATGCTGAGATATTCTGCTAAATAAAATAATCCTGACAGAAGAATTGCGCGATAACTTTATTATCTAATTTTCCGCCTGTATCATCTCAGTGAGCGTGTGTGAGGGTTTACACATGCGCTGTAAAGGGGAAGTTAGTGTTTTCAGGCGTTTTCCTAAAGTTTCTCATCCACACTGAAACGCCTGAAAACGCCGGTGTGGACGGAGAGCGCTTTTAAACGAGAACGCCGTTTTCAAATGTATCCGGATAAATGTAGACGTAGCCCGAGGCTTTCAGAGCTCTACTCTGGATGAGTTTGTAACACAAGCCTGTTCACTTCCTCTAAGCGGTTTCGACAGGGAGTGACATTCCCACTGTGAGGGGAAAAAAGAAAAAACAGATATTTGATTCTTTCATGCGCACTTCATTCGTCTTTTCAACCTGTTTTAGATGAAAGATTGAAATGCGTTTCACATGTGCTGCGAGTTTGACATGAGAAGCTTCGTAACCTTTATCAAACGACATCTGAGGTTTGCGTGTGATCAGGCCTGTGTGTGATGGACGCCACCTTTGCAGATTTGCATAATGTAGATTAGATGAGCTGGACACGAGAGAGACTCTGAGCCGTGAATACACACCGGCTGTGCGACGTTTCCTGGAACTCAGACGATTCTGTCTTAGAAACTGTTCAGTTTGACTGCAAAGAGACTGTTTTGACAGGACTTTTTTCTCTGTTTATATTTTTGAACTTTGGAATGTTTTAGATGATATTTTGTAGACAGAAGTAGGTCTGTGGTGTTCATAAAAATACATATATATATATATAATGAAAATATTTACATTAATAATTTGAATATTTGAAATATTTTTTGAAATATTTGAAATATTTATCTCAACTATAAGTATAAATGTATTTAATTATAAATATTTATTTATATATTATTTAAATATTACTTAATATATTTTATATATTTATATATATGAATATAATAATTAATCAATTAATAATTAAAAAATTTCTATATAAATATTAATTATTTGATAAATAAAATAATATATACACTATTATTTACATTTATTTTTTATTTATAATTAAACCTGTAAAAAAAAAAATCAGTAAATCATTAATTGGATGTGAATAGGAATAATATACAATTATTTTCACTTATGTGCAACAGCATAAAGAGAACCAGCAATATTTACTTAAATATGTTTTTAATAAAACATTTGAATACATGAAAAAAGTTTTTCAGTGATATGATCATATGAACTGATTCACAGAATAGAGGCGCAGCTACACATCTAGTTTGCTATTGTTTAGGTCGAGTTTGGAGAGCTCTCTGTCGGACAGGTGAACCTGTCGTTCTGCCTTTGCTCAAACGGGACACTTGTTTTGACTCGGTCCACAATGAGTCTCATTGAGCCGCTGGAGTGCTTGTTTTGGAGTCTGGGATGGAAAATGTGCAGCTGGGAAGGTTCTCCTCAATCAAACGACATATTAATAGCCAAGTGACACATGGCGCATGTTGGCGTTGCGCACAGGTTGAGCGGCGAGGAATGCCTGGCTGGTTTCAGCACATATTGTTGGGATTAGGAAACTCGCCAAAACAAATCACCTCCAACTCGGCGGGCAAGACTTGTCCAGCGCCGGCTTTCTCCAGATCGCGTGTTGAGTTTCCTCGAGTAAGGATTTACTGTGACTGGAGCAGAAGTTGCTGTCCGAGATTTCGCTTTCGGATTCTGACTTTAATTTGTGCATCTTGGCTGCCGTTCATGAACAGCTGAATAAATATACAAATGAATCCATTTCAGTATCAGAACTGGCTGAAGGCGACGGCCAAATAAAACACAGTGTCCCCTCGTCACGACTCACGACTGCATGATGTGTTTGGCACCGTCACAGCTTATCTTTTATCTTAAAGGAGTCGTTCACTCTAAAATCTCAAATCTCTCGTCGTTTCCTCGCACTCGTGTTGTTTCTAACCGGTTTGAGCATTTAAACCAGTCGCATGGACTTCTGTAAATATTACTAGTATTATGATCAGTGCATTTGATCCAGAGTTTATCTAGATTTTTTTTGTACTTTATTATTTATTATTAATAATTAATCATTATTTTTATCATCATTATTATTGTTTTAGTTGATTAATGCAGTTGATTTATATTTTTTATAGTATTATAATAGTTATTAATAGTATTTATTCATTTTTGCTTTATTAATAATAAAAATATTTTATTTATCTAGATTTGAGTTTTAGATTTTATTTAATTTAATTATTTAGCTATTTAATTAATTAATTTTTATTATTTTATTAAATAACAACAACAATAATTATAATATTACTAGTATTATGATTAATGCACTTTCATTTTTTTGTGCTTTATTATTTTATTATTAAATAATAATAATTATAGAACTATTAATTTTATCATTATTATTATTTATAATTCATGTATTGTTTTTTATTTTTTATTTAATGCTGTATTTAAGGCAACGGATTTATATACATCTTATTTTATTTGTATTTATAACATTTCAGTCTGTTCTCCTTGATTTTTTTCTAAATAATTAAATTAAATTAAATCTAAAACTCAAATCTAGATACATTAATAAAATATTTTTATTATTAATAAAGAAAAAAGGAATAAATAGTATTAATAATAATAATAATAATAATAATAATAATGCACTAAAAATATAAATCAACTGCACTATTGCACAACTTTTTTGTCTGTCTGGATCTCAATCACTCTGAACTGCAGTTATTTGGAAAGCGTTTGTGTTTTTCTTTCAGACTGCTCTCGTGTTCCACTGAAGAACGTCATGGGTTCAGAAATGCAGATGAATGATGTGATTTGTGCTGCACTGTCTCTTTAAGGGCTCTGTATTGTTTCATCTCTCTGGCGAGGAGGGTTTGAAGCCCCACAGATATTTATAACGGCACTGTAATTGCTGATTATTTTCCTGGAAGACAGTGTGACAGCGGTATAAACAGAGAGATGACCTCAACGCTCTCGCAGTCTCACGGTGTGCCGAGATGTTTATTTCAAAGAGTCCCTCAAAGTTTATTTAAAAGGTGAATCGAGGAAGAAAGGGATTGGTTTTGTTGCAGCGCTGGATAGAGGATCGTCAGACGAGACTGAAGAAGTGATCGTAGACTGAACTTTGCATCGGAATATTCAGACTGACGATCACACGTTGATCTGATTGGTTACAAGGTAGTTTGTGACGTCAGAAACACCAGCGATTTCAAAGAGTGTTTTTGAGACTGTCTTTGGTTCACTGCAGTTTTAAGGAGGAAATACTCAGCAATGGTGTCGACTTATGAATTTACACCATTAAAAACACCACATAGACACATAAACAACATTAAAAGCTGGATTTACACCACGTTGTGCTTTAATTAAACTGCAGCATGCACAGTTTAACAGTCCAATAAGCCAAATCGCGATATTGATTTTATTTCGCGCAGCCGTACTATCTGCTGTCTGAAACAAATCTCGGAATAGTTTTCCAGGATTTTATGGCGCGGTCACTATGAAATCAAAATGGTCAGTTTTTATATTTTTCTGGAATATTGCAGTGCTTATTCTAAATGATTTATCATTATTGTGTTAAATTCATGTTCCTGGTAATCTTGACTCAGAATAAGTTCGTCTCGCAGCATCTCTTCTCTTCTCTGATGATGTGGGCGGGGCTATAACCTGTCACTCACATGAGATCAGCCAATAGCAAACCACAACCATCCAATCAATTCCCCACAGACACAATCAAGCCCCGCCCACATTTGTTCTTGTTCCAGGAGCGTTTCACTCGGATATACGGAACAACAGAGAGACATTCGACTCTTGTATCTTATAATAAGTTTTCAGGAAAGCTGGTGTTTATCCTCTTTGAGTGGATAGATATTGAGTATCATCTCTATTGGGTGGTCTGAGCGATTTTACCCACCAATGCAAACATTTTTCGAAAGACTTGCGCGTTTCAAAATAACAGCGAGCACCGAAGCAGGAAGTTATCTTTAATAATAGCACTTTTTGTGTTTTTTCCCCTCCACGTACGAGCCGTGATGGATGTGTGTTAGTGTGAAGCCTGGGTGAGGTTTGGCTTCTCACTGTTATAACCTGCTGTTCTTATAACCTCACGTTTCCTCGCAGACATCGACGCCGTCCAAGCAAAATCATCTCCAACCGGTTCTGTCAGCCCTAAAACCTCCTGCGCTCGCAAAACAAATTGGAGCTGGTGGTTTTGGGGCGTCCAGAACTCAGAGAGAAGAAAATCTGCGTTTGGAGGACGGATATAGAGTAAGACTGTGTAATAATGTGGGAGAAATTCCCTCGCTCCTGCATTTATTTCAAAGTGGCTTTGGATCTGCTTGGCTTGTGTGAACAGCTGTTTTCCCGACGTCCACCTGCGCCGCTGATCCTCACAGTGTTTCTTAAAGATCAGCTTCGATTAATGAGAGATTTGTAGTTGAGCGCTGGAGTTTAGACTGCAGGAAATGAGAGGATAAACTCGCAGTGGGTCTCGCAGCCGGCTTTGGTTCCAGGGGTCCCACGGTTTTGTGGTTTTATTGGTTTCCTGAAGTGAACTGTGTCCATCTACGCTTTCACCTCCAGAAAAACCCTGTGTTTATATATGCAGTAAAGCTACAGCGAGGTTTCGCCATGAACGTGAAGTACTTCTGTGTGACATGTTATAACTCAGATAAAGCTGCATTTCTGCTTGCAGAGAGACTGTTCTTTCCAGTCGACACAAAGCAGAGCCGTTTAAGATTAACCAGAAGGCAAAAAGATTCAAATGGGAAAATGTAAAAGAAACGGTGAGCGCTCACAAGACACAATATTAACAGGATATTTCCCTTATATTGATTAGAAATAAAAAACAGTTTACAATACTCAATACCAATTGTAGAATGTAAGTTTACAGTAGTAAAAGATAATTTTACTATCTTATTGTATTATAATTATTTAATAATTAAAGCATTAAATTAAATCTGCAACATGTACATAAATTATATGTATGTTTTATTAAATATAAATACAATAAACTGTATTATTATAAATATGATATTAAATATAATATATTGTAAAAAATCCGCAAATTTTTATAAAAAAATATATATATAAAAATATATATATAATTATATTGATATTAATTAAATAATTTACATATATATATATATATATATATATATATACATACATACATTCTTTATTATTAATAGAAATATTAGCATTACATTAATTTATATATGTGTATACAGTGTGTGTATATATATATATATATATATATATATATATATATATATATATATATACACATAAATTCTGTACTATTAATATAAATAATATTTTTTATATATAATTAATGTAATGCTAATAATTCTATTAATAATAGAGAATGTATCTACACTCACCTAAAGGATTATTAGGAACACCATACTAATACTGTGTTTGACCCCCTTTCGCCTTCAGAACTGCCTTAATTCTACGTGGCATTGATTCAACAAGGTCATGAAAGCATTCTTTAGAAATGTTGGCCCATATTGATAGGATAGCATCTTGCAGTTGATGGAGATTTGTGGGATGCACATCCAGGGCACGAAGCTCCCGTTCCACCACATCCCAAAGATGCTCTATTGGGTTGAGATCTGTTGACTGTGGGGGCCATTTTAGTACAGTGAACTCATTGTCATGTTCAAGAAACCAATTTGAAATGATTCGAGCTTTGTGACATGGTGCATTATCCTGCTGGAAGTAGCCATCAGAGGATGGGTACATGGTGGTCATAAAGGGATGGAAATGGTCAGAAACAATGCTCAGGTAGGCCGTGGCATTTAAACGATGCCCAATTGGCACTAAGGGGCCTAAAGTGTGCCAAGAAAACATCCCCCACACCATTACACCACCACCACCAGCCTGCACAGTGGTAACAAGGCATGATGGATCCATGTTCTCATTCTGTTTACGCCAAATTCTGACTCTACCATCTGAATGTCTCAACAGAAATCGAGACTCATCAGACCAGGCAACATTTTTCCAGTCTTCAGCAATTTTGGTGAGCTTGTGCAAATTGTAGCCTCTTTTTCCTATTTGTAGTGGAGATGAGTGGTACCCGGTGGGGTCACCTGCTGTTGTAGCCCATCCGCCTCAAGGTTGTGCGTGTTGTGGCTTCACAAATGCTTTGCTGCATACCTCGGTTGTAACGAGTGGTTATTTCAGTCAAAGTTGCTCTTCTATCAGCTTGAATCAGTCGGCCCATTCTCCTCTGACCTCTAGCATCAACAAGGCATTTTCGCCCACAGGACTGCCGCATACTGGATGTTTTTCCCTTTTCACACCATTCTTTGTAAACCCTAGAAATGGTTGTGCGTGAAAATCCCAGTAACTGAGCAGATTGTGAAATACTCAGACCGGCCCGTCTGGCACCAACAACCATGCCACACTCAAAATTGCTTAAATCACCTTTCTTTCCCATTCTGACATTCAGTTTGGAGTTCAGGAGACTGTTTTGACCAGGACCACACCCCTAAATGCATTGAAGCAACTGCCATGTGATTGGTTGATTAGATAATTACATTAATGAGAAACTGAACAGGTGTTCCTAATAATCCTTTAGGTGAGTGTATATATGTATATGTGTGTGTGTGTGTGTAAATTATTTAATTAATATCAATATAATTATATATATATATATATATATATATATATATATATATATATATATATATATATATATATATATATATAATTTATTTTTATATATATATATATATAATTTATTTTTATATATATATTTTTTTTAAATTGCGGATTTTTTACAATTGGTATTGAGTATTGTGAAATTTGTCTGGGTACTTGTATTGACTAACTCAATGTAATGTCTCTGTTCATGAGTGTGTTTTATATCAAGCACCCGTTTACAGCCTGAGATCGGGCTGGAGTTGCTCCGGTCGGTCCAGCACACACTCACAGGAGTCGGTTGAAAGCCTCAAATGAGAAAACGAGTGGAACTCCAAGAGCTTTCAAAACAAGTGAAGGGATTTAATTACACATACCTGGACAACTTACAGCATGGAAAACCCCTGTGCTCTCGCTGTCCAACACAGCTGCACCACAGAAACCACAATACGTCTAATAATGACGGCTGCTAGAGAACAAATATGCTCATCAATCAGTTTTGGCCTGTCAGTCATTTACGCGCTGCCTCCTGTTCAGGTACGGCTGTTATTCTAGGCTCAGGTTCTGCGACGCTGCGGCTGGAACAACAACATACAAACTATGAAAATGATAATCTCAAGTTATTATGTGCTTTAATGAAAGACAACGAATAATTCACCTCACATCTTGAAAATAATTTAAAGGATACAAGAACATTCAAACTGTGAACAAACAAGTGTGTTATATTTATGAATTTGATCATGTATTTATCCATTTGATTGTGAGTGCAGTGCGCTTGCTGAGAGACTCCGCCCACACACTCTTCTGATTGGCTGTGATATTTGATTGATTTGGTTGTGTGCAGTGCTCTTGCAGAGAGACTCCGCCCACACGCTCTTCTGATTGGCAGATTTTTGATTGATTTGGTTGTGTGCAGTGCTCTTTCAGAGAGACTCCGCCCACACACTCTTCTGATTGGCTGTGATATTTGATTGATTTGGTTGTGTGCAGTGCTTTTGCAGAGAGACTCCGCCCACACACTCTTCTGATTGGCAGATTTTTGATTGATTTGGTTGTGTGCAGTGCTCTTGCAGAGAGACTCCGCCCACACGCTCTTCTGATTGGCTGTGATATTTGATTGATTTGGATGCAAGTGCAGTGCGCTTGCAGAGAGACTCCGCCCATATGCTCTTCTGATTGGCTGATTTTTTTATTGATTTGGTTTTGTGCAGTGCTCTTGCAGAGAGACTCCGCCCACATGCTCTTCTGATTGGCAGATTTTTTTATTGATTTAGTTGTGCAGTGCGCTTGCAGAGAGACTCCACCCACACGCTCTTCTGATTGGCTGTGATATTTGATTAATTTGGATGCAAGTGCAGTGCGCTTGCAGAGAGACTCCGCCCACATGCTCTTCTGATTGGCTGATTTTTGATTGATTTGGTTGTGTGCAGTGCTCTTGCAGAGAGACTCCGCCCACATGCTCTTCCGATTGGCAGATTTTTTTTATTGATTTAGTTGTGCAGTGCGCTTGCAGAGAGACTCCACCCACACGCTCTTCTGATTGGCTGTGATATTTGATTAATTTGGATGCAAGTGCAGTGCGCTTGCAGAGAGACTCCGCCCACATGCTCTTCTGATTGGCTGATTTTTGATTGATTTGGTTGTGTGCAGTGCTCTTGCAGAGAGACTCCGCCCACATGCTCTTCCGATTGGCAGATTTTTTTTATTGATTTAGTTGTGCAGTGCGCTTGCAGAGAGACTCCGCCCACATGCTCTTCTGATTGGCTGATTTTTGATTGATTTGGTTGTGTGCAGTGCTCTTGCAGAGAGACTCCGCCCACATGCTCTTCCGATTGGCAGATTTTTTTTATTGATTTAGTTGTGCAGTGCGCTTGCAGAGAGACTCCACCCACACGCTCTTCTGATTGGCTGTGATATTTGATTAATTTGGATGGAAGTGCAGTGCGCTTGCTGAGAGACTCCACCCACACACTCTTCTGATTGGCTGTGATATTTGATTGATTTGGTTGTGTGCAGTGCTCTTGCAGAGAGACTCCACCCACATGCTCTTCTGATTGGCTGATTTTTTTATTGATTTAGTTGTGCAGTGCGCTTGCTGAGAGACTCCACCCACACACTCTTCTGATTGGCTGTGATATTTGATTGATTTGGTTGTGTGCAGTGCTCTTGCAGAGAGACTCCACCCACATGCTCTTCTGATTGGCTGATTTTTTTATTGATTTAGTTGTGCAGTGCGCTTGCAGAGAGACTCCACCCACACTCTCTTCTGATTGGCTGATTTGTGATAAACAGATAAATTGCTTGTTGCTGGAATCACGGTCATGAATTTGGTGCTTAGGATTAATTATCATACAAATTATTGTGATTAACGCTGTATGTATGTACTGTTCCTGATATAGTATATCCGGTATATAGTATATACAATATCATGATATTGTTTGTGTCAATCCCCAGCCCTGGTTATTTCTAAGACAAAAACATGTATTATTTCACATTCTCTGAGCATCTGATGTCTGTCACCGGATGAATTCCTCTCTCTCTATCGCATTCGCAGTCTTCCCAGCATGCAGCTGTCTTCAGGTCATCTGAAGATTCTTCTTGTCACGTTTTGTTTTATTGGCGTCTGCCCATCCAGAGACGACACTCGACCCGCGAGGGATTGGCAGAGTCTTTGAACCGGCGTGGTTGAAAAGCTTCGGTGTCGTGAGCGTAACCCTCATCGAGAGGGGCGAAGGTCTCTCGGATTTAAACGTCTGTGAAGGACAGAGGCCTGAGTAGAAAACCTAATGAACATTGTGTCATGGTAAATCGATGAAAAACGTTCTGGGGAGAGAGTTACAGGAAAAACAAAGAGGGCTGGAAAGTGTGTGTGAGCAGCTACTGGAGGTGCCAGAGCAGAAAACTCATAAAGAAAGTGTGTTTTTCCCTCCTGCACGCGTCTGAAACCTCACCAGCGCTGTACGGTTTATGTCTAATTAACAGTGGAAAATGAATTTTTTGAATTATTGAGCTGAGGATGACAAGTTCAGGTTGGTGAAGTGGACCAGCTGTGTTTTTAAGTACGCATGACTGAGACATTATTACGAGCCAAACTGTGGAGTTTCTGAGTGTGTTTTTATGGTGTTTGCATGTCCCGTAATGCTTTTACGCAGTTTTGCATGTAGATTTATCATATTTATGGTCTTGTGTGTTGAATGCATGCGGTACGATGCGAGCTCGATGCGTCTGTTGGAGACGCGTGGTTCATCTGAGGTCAGGTTTGTTTGGATCTGGTTTCAGCTGCACGATTAATCAAGATGAAACTGTGATCATCAAATCCCAAAGACTGTGATTTAATTAAATAAATAAAGCCTATGCACAACATCTGCCGGCCGTCTGAGAAGCTCTTCTGAAGTGAGAGTTTTTAAAAGCTTTTACGCCAAAATAAAAGCTTGATGGTTTAACGTTTGAGAAAGAAACTAAGGTGGCTATAAATATCACTATTGTAATTTTACAGTTAAATTAAATAATTTTTTTACAGTTCAATATTTCTTAGGAATATTATTATTATTATTATTGTTATTGTTATTATTATTAAATACTTTTTTATTTTACATTGAAATATTATAATAGGATTTTTGAAAATTCTTTAATGTTTCATTTAATAATAATAATACTAATTATTATTATTATTATTATTATTGTTGATTATTATTTTTTTTTATTATTATTTTTTTACAGTGAAATATCACAATATGAATATAGTAATAATAATAGTAATAGGAAAATGTATTATTTTGTTTAATTTTTATTTAATGATTATTATTATTAAATACTTGATTTTTTTATTTTACAGTGAAATATTACATACTTTTTAAAATTATTTTAATATTAATACTAATAAATTAATAATAATATTTATTATTATTAAAATATTAAACAAAATAAGAATTATTCCTATATTTCATAAATATCCTATATTCCTAATATATTATAGTTATATTGGTATATAATCATATACATTTTGGCCAAATTTTGCAGCCCTTCAAAAAAGCAGAGAAAACCTGTAGATTTTTTTCAAAAATTACATTTTACTTCTAAATTGCAATTTTTTATTTTCCCACAAATTGTGCAGCCCTTGTTCTGGGGCCTCATTTATAAAACTGTGCGTAGGAACCTTACTAAAAGTGTACGTGCGCCCGAAAGCCAAAAATGGCGTACGCAAAAAAATATTCAGACTTATAAAACCGTGCGTACGCCAGAACCTGCGCAGAATTCACTTTATAAATCCCAGTCAGCGGAAGATTGTGCGTGCATGCGTCTCCACCCGAAATAACCATATATGGAGCTTACAACGCCTAGTTTTACTATGCAGATCCTCATCTACATATCATTTGCATATGATTATTCATCCACGTGATAACTTAAACGTTATCACGTGGATGAATAATCATATGCAAATGATATAAACGGTACAAGAAACATTACATTAATACAAATCAAGTAGTTGTCTATCCTTGCCTTGTTTTTGAATAGCCTACATAAATCAAATAGTGTAAAATACATTTCAGAGAAAGTTTTTCTCAATCTTTTCCACTGGCCGAATTGTATTTTTAATTGATTTATATTTTTAATGGAAACAGATAGGCCTTGGGCATTATTTGCACGAAACTATTTTCTCAGACAATCTGGTATTATCATGATAAGCAATTATCTCTGTGGTTAAAACATTAAAGCACGCCACAGGAAAAGTGTTCAAAAACAATCGCATCCACAACAAATATTTCTAATGATTGAATTTAAAAAAATGTTGTAACTTCAGTAATGATTTCATGTTTAAGTGTTTAACTCCATTAATTTGAATGGCATATTTAATATAAATGTTTATATCAGAAGTATTTTATTTATTTAAACTGTTATTTGCGTCAGTTTCACTAAACGGCTCAACACGCTCGCTGCCGCGGACATTTAAGAAGGAATGGATATTTGCTTCAAGTGACAGGCTTGGTGATTGATATTGTATTTGTATAATCTTTCTGTATATGTTTAATTTTCTTTAGATTTTCTGTATAAAAGTGACCAAAAATACATTTAACTCCAGCTCACCATCGGTGTCGCCAAAGTGCTCCATCTCCAAAACGTTCGTACGCATGGGTCAGAGTTTGCGTGCAGGTGCGCAAATTTTCCCGTCAAGTTTTTCTTTATAAATCCCACCTTTTGCGCAGGAACTGGCGTACGCATGTTTTCAGCCCCGTTTTGTGCGTACGCAAGCTTTATAAATGAGGCCCCAGGTCTGGTCTGGTCTGGTCTATTCTTGTCTGTTCTTGTCTGGTCTGTTTGGATCTGGTCTGGTCTGTTTTGGTCTGGTAACGGTTTGGTCTGGTCTGTTTGGATCTGGTATGTTTGGATCTGGTCTGGTCTGTTTGGATCTGGTCTGGTCTGTTTTGGTCTGGTAACGGTTTGGTCTGGTCTGTTTGGATCTGGTCTGGTCTGTTTTGGTCTGGTAACGGTTTGGTCTGGTCTGTTTGGATCTGGTCTGGTCTGTTTTGGTCTGGTAACGGTTTGGTCTGGTCTGTTTGGATCTGGTCTGTTTGGATCTGGTCTGGTCTGTTCTGATTTGGTCTGGTCTATTCTATTCTAATCTGTTCTGGTCTGTTCGGGTCTGGTCTGTTTTGGTCTGGTCTGGTCTGGTCTATTCTATTCTAATCTGTTCGGGTCTGGTCTGTTTTGATCTGGTCTGGTCTGAATATTTCATGAACATTAATGTGCATATCTGTCTCTGTCTCCGCTGATTCTCCTGAGTGTCTCCAGAGCACATATGCACATTAATGTACATGAAAGATTCCGGCTCTCTAACACTGTAACTTTGCAGAGATCGACCGAGACCTCAAGCAGAAGACACACACCTAAAGCACGTCAGTGTGTGTGTGTGTGTGTGTGTGTGTGTGTGTGTGATCAGGCTTCGCTGCTCATCTGTGTGTTTCTACAGGAGCAGCTGATCTAATCTAAAGCAGATGTTGCTTCGTAAACACTATTAACCCTGGTAATTGGTGAATGTTGATTTTGAGCTCTCGTGTGCAGCGGTAGCCCATGATGTCACAGGTTTGTGTTTCTCTCCTTCTGTTGTTGAGGAGAAACTTTGAGACTGGACTAAACCCTCAGTGTGTGTTTGATGTGACGGACACACAGCTTTCTGGTCTGTTTCTGTGGTCAGAAACACAGATTGTGTTTACTGTAGAAGTATACTGGGTCATTCTGTGTGTGTGTGTGTGTGCATGTGTGTGTGTTCTCTTTGCTCATCACCGTGGAAACAGCATGACTTCATCATCTTGATGATTGTTGTTTCTTCTTCTCTCTGATTAAAGTGCAGAACCTGTAGAAGGAGTTTCACTGCCAACATCTTCAGCTTCACCTCAGTCAATCATTCCCACAGAAACATCAGAGCTTCTGCTTCCCGTTCGCTCCACTGCTTAATATTGTTGGCCATTACGCGGAAGCAGCAAGGATAATTTCACCAGCAGGGTAGTTATTTATTTATTTTTATTTATTTATTTATTTATTTATTTATTTATTTATTTATTATTATTATTATTATTATTATTATTATTATATTTTATTATATAATCTCTTTATTTGATCATTTTATTATTTTATTTTATTCTTTTAATCTTTTTATTTCATTATTTAATCTTTAATGTGTTTTATTATTTAATCTTTATTTTTAATATATCATTAATATTTTATTATTTAATATTTTTTTCTTTAATCAGAAACATTTTATTCTTTAATCATTTTAAAAAAAAGTAATTTATTCAAATAGCCTCAAATCAGTATAAATCTGTTCATTTTGAAACCAATTAAATATATTCAGTTAAAAATATGTGAATTGGCAAGGTTCTAATTGGATTTATGAATATATATATACACCTGGTTATTGTGTATTTAAAACATTAGTACTATAACAGGAATCTGATTAATTCATGAATGACCGACAAATATGCATCAGTTTATTAGTTTTATTAGGCCTAAAGTGTATATAATTCATTGATGTTAATCTCAATGAAGCGATTCACTCAAACAAACACTCTGAACGAAGCGATTCAGTGAAGTGAATCAGATTGTCACACTGCACCACTGCTTTAGTGACTGGTTCTCTCAGTGGTTTGTGTGTGAGGTGTGTCGAGTCTCTCAGCATTCCCAGCGCTGGAACGAGTCGCTTGACGAGCAGGACGGGTCAGGAGTGTGTCTGGATCTGCAGGTGTTCAGACGTTGTTGTCCTGAAGAGTGTCAGATCCTTCAGGGTTCAGCGGTTTCTTCAGGAACAAGTTCCCTTCCGTTCTTTGATCCTGATGGATTCACTTTGGCACTGGAATAATATCTGTGCCCGCTCTGATCTCTGACGCCTGACGGCTCTGTGGAAAACACACACCTCTGCTTCTGGAAAACCAAACCCATCGTGGTTTTCAGTTTAGGAGATTGTTGTTTTAGCGTCGACCACTTTATGGGCTTCAGGATATGAAGTTTTGCTCAAATAATCAGTTCTGCTGGAAATCTTTGAAATCAGTAGTTCTCAAATTAGATTGTGGGTCTAAAAATATAATACATTTATTAAATACATATATTTATTTATTTATATTATATATGAAACTAAGTGTGTGTATATACAGTGAGGAAAATAAGTATTTGAACACCCTGCTATTTTGCAAGTTCTCCCACTTGGAAATCATGGAGGGGTCTGAAATTGTCATCGTAGGTGCATGTCCACTGTGAGAGACATAATCTAAAAACAAAAATCCAGAAATCACAATATATGATTTTTTAACTATTTATTTGTATGATACAGCTGCAAATAAGTATTTGAACACCTGTCTATCAGCTAGAATTCTGACCCTCAAAGACCTGTTAGTCTGCCTTTAAAATGTCCACCTCCACTCCATTTATTATCCTAAATTAGATGCACCTGTTTGAGGTCGTTAGCTGCATAAAGACACCTGTCCACCCCATACAATAAGTAAGATTCCAACTACTAACATGGCCAAGACCAAAGAGCTGTCCAAAGACACTAGAGACAAAATTGTACACCTCCACAAGGCTGGAAAGGGCTACGGGGAAATTGCCAAGCAGCTTGGTGAAAAAAGGTCCACTGTTGGAGCAATCATTAGAAAATGGAAGAAGCTAAACATGACTGTCAATCTCCCTCGGACTGGGGCTCCATGCAAGATCTCACCTCGTGGGGTCTCAATGATCCTAAGAAAGGTGAGAAATCAGCCCAGAACTACACGGGAGGAGCTGGTCAATGACCTGAAAAGAGCTGGGACCACCGTTTCCAAGGTTACTGTTGGTAATACACTAAGACGTCATGGTTTGAAATCATGCATGGCACGGAAGGTTCCCCTGCTTAAACCAGCACATGTCAAGGCCCGTCTTAAGTTTGCCAATGACCATTTGGATGATCCAGAGGAGTCATGGGAGAAAGTCATGTGGTCAGATGAGACCAAAATAGAACTTTTTGGTCATAATTCCACTAAACGTGTTTGGAGGAAGAAGAATGATGAGTACCATCCCAAGAACACCATCCCTACTGTGAAGCATGGGGGTGGTAGCATCATGCTTTGGGGGTGTTTTTCTGCACATGGGACAGGGCGACTGCACTGTATTAAGGAGAGGATGACCAGGGCCATTTATTGCGAGATTTTGGGGAACAACCTCCTTCCCTCAGTTAGAGCATTGAAGATGGGTCGAGGCTGGGTCTTCCAACATGACAATGACCTGAAGCACACAGCCAGGATAACCAAGGAGTGGCTCTGTAAGAAGCATATCAAGGTTCTGGCGTGGCCTAGCCAGTCTCCAGACCTAAACCCAATAGAGAATCTTTGGAGGGAGCTCAAACTCCGTGTTTCTCAGCGACAGCCCAGAAACCTGACTGATCTAGAGAAGATCTGTGTGGAGGAGTGGGCCAAAATCCCTCCTGCAGTGTGTGCAAACCTGGTGAAAAACTACAGGAAACGTTTGACCTCTGTAATTGCAAAAAAAGGCTACTGTACCAAATATTAACATTGATTTTCTCAGGTGTTCAAATACTTATTTGCAGCTGTATCATACAAATAAATAGTTAAAAAATCATACATTGTGATTTCTGGATTTTTTTTTTTTAGATTATGTCTCTCACAGTGGACATGCACCTAACAATGACAATTTCAGACCCCTCTATGATTTCTAAGTGGGAGAACTTGCAAAATAGCAGGGTGTTCAAATACTTATTTTCCTCACTGTATATATATATATATATATATATAAAATGTATTTATTTATTTATTTATTTATTTTATAATATAAATGGATTTTTTTTTTAAATATATAAACAAATATAAAATACATGAATATATACTCATAGATGTTTTTATTTATTAATAATATATATAAAGCAATATGTGTCTATCTATTTTATTTTATATAATATATTTATTTTATTTATATGTATTATTTATAATTCATTTTATAATTTTCTTTGTTAAATTATTATTTAATTAAAAGATTATTTTAATTAAGTCTATTACGATAAAAAAAAAACTTCAGGATTATTTTCTGAAACAAAATCAGTTGAGAATCAATGTGTTTTACAGATTTTATGGATGTCATTATTTTCAAGATTTATTTTCTCGAAGACTTGAGTTCAACAGCGTATGCTTGAACGTTTGCTCTGTTGGCGTCAGTCTGGAGAAGAGCTGATGTCGGATCAGCGCAGGAGAAGGTCAGAGTGTGTAGAGCTCAGGATATCTCCAGTGCTTTCTCTAAAATAACATTTCAGACGTCCGTGACCTTTCGTGACCTTTCGTGACCTTTCGTGACCTCACGGCTTTGTCTATTTTTATGATGATTGACGGCACTGTACCTGTCAGTCGCAACATCTCTGGCCTCGATCCTGATTTACAGTAATGTTTTTGTATTTAAATCAGCACTAAATGGCAGAACAATAAACACTACCATTTAAAAAAATATATATATAAATAATGTGATATATACACTAATATAATTATTTTTCATGACAAAATTTCTACTTCATTATTGAGAATTAGGGTGGATATATGTATATATTTGTCATGAAAATAACTGCACAGTGCAACAAAAAAATGTTAATGATCCTTTTTTATTTCTTTATTAAAAAATATTTATAATAAAGAAGAATTTAAAATTATTTATTCTGTAGCTACCTGTGGTCTTGTCAGTATAATATTTGTAATACTATAAAATATAATATTTATACAATTATATTATAATTAATAGAATATTTTAAATATAACATTTATAAAATTTATACTGTAACTTACCTGTTATACTGCTAACAGTATGAAAAATGTTAGTATAATATTTATTTACACACACACACACACACACACACACACACACACACACACACACACACACACACACATATATATATATATTTATGTAATATAAATATAAATAAACAATTTTATTACATAAAATATAAATAAATACTTTTTTTTATTTGTATTTATTTATATTACATATAATCACACATGAAGTTGTATTACATATAATATAAATAAATAAATAAAAAATTATGTTGTAACACTTCTGGCCTTGATAGTAATTTTTAGCAATTTTTTTATAAAATAGTACTTTAAAAAGTATTAAAATCAGCTCTTCATGGCAGAACAATAAACTACCATTTTTTTTTATATTAATATAAAATAATATAATATTTATTTGTAATCAACAAAGTATATAATATTTATAATATTTATGTATTTACTGTAGCCAGCTGTCAGTGTAACACCTCTGGTGCTGATTGCTCATGAATGAAGGGGATTTGGCAGTAATCCTCCACTCACTCTCTCTCTCTCTCTCTCTCTCTCTCTCTCTGAGGATTGTGTTTCCACACACACACACCTGAGCTGCAGCGCACCTGAGCGCACAAAGGCCTGTTATATCACAGTACCAAAACAATTACAATGACTTTACACGATCGAACACGATAGCGCAGTAATCGCCTCCCGCCGCTGGAGCGTGGCGGGTCGAGTGGCAGGAACACACACTGATGCTGACGGGAGTGTGTTGTGTTTTAGAAGCAGCTGAGGAATGTGCGGGAATTTCACCCGCAGCCGAAAGCCTCAAACGGGTGTCGTGATGCGGGCGACGGTAACGTGAGACACACAATAACACTCACTAACTGTGTTTATGTGAGACCAGACCCCGTTTCTTCTGTGTTTCAGAAGATTTTTTTCTTAATGAAAATAAATTTAGATTAAGCCTGTTTCAGGAACGTAAAGATTTTTTTTTTTCATGGATTGTGTCGTTTTGATGCCAATTAAACACAATTACCCCCTAAATTCTCATTACTTTAATGCGTTCAGATTATTTTAACTCTCATTTTTAAATCACTTAACAATAATGTAATTTACAGTATTTAAATCAGCACTATATGGCAGAACAATAAATGCATACCGTAATATTTGACATTAATATATACACACACACACACACACACACACACACACACACACTCACACTCAAACACTCACACACACACTTACACTCAAACACACACTCACACTCACACTCAAACACTCACACACACACTCACACTCAAACACTCACACACACACTCACACTCAAACACTCACACACAAATATGACCTTCACCCATGTGAAATGAAAGGTTGTTTCTCACACAGACTTATGAATCTCCTTCAGATCAGTGTGTTGTTTCCAGGCCTGAGCTGCGGTTCACTGCTGGTGTTTAAGGTGTGTGTGTTCAGCTCTAGCTCATAGTGATGTGTTTGACGTGCTCTTCTGAGTGTGTGTGATGTCCTGTATGTGTGTGTCATCGCACTGGTTAAGCTGAAGGATTCTCTTTTGTCTGAAAGAATCTCCTGCTGTTCATCCAGAGGATCGTGTTACAGGTGAAACACTGCGACATCTCAGCACCTGTGTGTTCGGGACGCGGGACTCTCAGCACCTGTGTGTTCGGGACGCGGGACTCTCAGCACCTGTGTGTTCGGGACGCGGGACTCTCAGCGCCTGTGTGTTCGGGACGCGGGACTCTCAGCGCCTGTGTGTTCGGGACACGGGACTCTCAGCGCCTGTGTGTTCGGGACGCGGGACTCTCAGCACCTGTGTGTTCGGGACACGGGACTCTCAGCGCCTGTGTGTTCGGGACGCGGGACTCTCAGCACCTGTGTGTTCGGGACGCGGGACTCTCAGCTCCTGTGTGTTCGGGACGCGGGACTCTCAGCATCTGTGTGTTCGGGACGCGGGACTCTCAGCGCCTGTGTGTTCGGGACGCGGGACTCTCAGCTCCTGTGTGTTCGGGACACTCAATCAAGCCATTTGTTCTTTTTCCAGAAGCGTTTCACTCAGATATATGACACAATAGAGAAGAATTGCAACTTCTCTTCCATAATGTAATATACACTAATATTATAGAATTATCAGCACTGACACAATCGGATGAGAACAAAAAAATAACTGAATTGATCTGAATAATGACAGTGTTGTCTTCAGTAGAGCTGAATTTGGATGTCTCGTATTTGAACTTTGCATCATTGACTCTGAATCATTGAACAAAGTGAATCTGCTTTGAAACAATCAGTACTGTATATAGAAATAAATGTGGCTGCTGAGATAGTTATGAGTGTTTGAGGCGCAGCCGAACGTCAGAGCGAAGGCTAAAATAGGTGGAGACAGACGTGTGTGTGTGTGTGTTTGTGAGGCCTGACAGTTTGATGGCATTCCTGCTTTGTTCCATGAAATCACAGTTGTGGCAGATGCAGCCAAACTCCCAACAGCTGTGCGGTTCTTCTGCAATCTCGGCTTACACACACTCACATACTCACACTCACACTCACTCACAATCACACATGCACACACTCACATACTCACACTCACACTCACTCACAATCACACATGCACACACTCATTCACACACACTTACATACACACACACTCACACACGCACTCACTCACACACATACGCACACATACACGCGCACACACTCACTCACTCTGTCACACACACACACACACACACACACACACACACTTGCACATACACATACACGCACACTCGCACACACTCACGCTCACACTCACACACACTCATTCGCACATACGCACACACGCACACACTCACACACACACACACACACACACACACTCACACTCACTCACAATCACACACAAACAAACAAACATGCTGAACGTTATATATATATATATATATATATATATGTATATATATGTATATGTGTGTGTGTGTGTGTGAGAGAGAGAGAATATTGCCTCTTGTTGTGTTCTCAGTCAGGGAAGAGTCTGCTGTCGCTGAATCACATTCTCTTGCTCTTTATGCTGCTTTTATTGTTCTGACAGAGGAACTGGATGCGTGCATGGAAACTTTTAAGGTCTTAAACACACGTTCTATTGTTTCCTTCAGCCTGACGCTGGCTGTCGAACCCTAAACATTTTAATTGCGCAGTATATGTTCAGAAATGAGTTTTAGTTTCCTCTAGGGAACGCAGGTGAGAACCAGAGCTCCAGACGCTCATGATCCTGCAGAGCTTTACCTAGAATGAGCTCGCACACTTTATATGATCTGCACTATAACAGGGAAAAGCCTGAAACTTTACTCACTGTGACTTTCTTTCTCCTCTGAAACACAGAAAGAGATGTGTGTGGGTTTTGGTCTTTGTTTTTGGACTTATTCTTGAAAAATAAGTGCAAATATTTCCTGTGCATTGAACAAAAATGATTTTACGTAATGTTTTAATGTATTATTTTGTAACTAGAAGAACAGAAGTATAGTAAACGGTGAAACTATTTGCACTACATATTATTCTATTCTGGATTCTGATTTAATGGTTTAATTACATTTTATTAATCAAAAAGCATGTCTAATCAATTTGATTCATAAAACTTTAACAACTTAATAATTTATCACAGTTTTTACAATTATAAGGCCCTATGAAATGTAGCAGACAAATGTGAAATGTACATAAAATAATAAATTAAAATAAAATTATATCAAATACCAGTTTGCAATAACAGACTTTTTTAGCTCGGCAAAAATAACTGGAAATGAATGACATCGTTTCCAGTTTCACATAATTATATTTACTTAGCAAATTTAAATATGCACATTTAAATATCAATTTATTACATATTTAAATTAGGTATAAAATCACATGATGAACTGCAAAGTAGTAAATGTATATATGCAAATTTAAATGTACTTTTTTTACATATTTAAATTAAGTATAGTCACATGATGAACTGCAAAGTAGTACATTTATATATGCAAATTTAAATGTATTTATTAATTCATTACATATTTAAATCAAGTATAAATTCACATGATGATTTGCAGTGTAGTAAATTTAAATATGCAAATATAGCGAGAGTCACGGTGGAGGGCAAGATTTTTCACTTTCAGTCTGTTCCTCACAATCACATAAAATCATCATATCATTTCAGAAGGAATATAGTGCACAAGATGTATATGGAATATTGTTATTATGCTTTTATGATTTTTGTTGTTGTTGTTGCACAACAATGTCTGTTTCTATTTAGTTTCATTGTATAGAAGAACGTCATCTCTTCTTTTGTGAGTCGCATGCATTTACAGGACTGTGGTAAATGATGAAAGATTGTCAGTTTTGTTGAACTATCCTACGGAGGCCCTGAAGGGACATGTTGACTGGTCCTGCTCACTCTCATGTGTTCTCAATTAGTTCCAGCACACCCGTCCCATCATACCAGCCTCAAATCCCCCGCAAAATATGCAACTGTCCATATGCCACCCATCCTGGCTAATGCATCAAACGTAGGATTTATCACGTACGCACTGCATTCCTAAATCCACACACGACTTCATAGTTGCAGGTTTGATGTCAGACGAAGGTGTTCTTCCAACAACAACAACTGTTTATGATCATTGTGTTCATGCGTGAGTTATTAATAGAGCAAACTTCACTCGGGAATAAAAGATGCTGCATACCGATGCGTTCACGTAATAATAACACATTTATGACCCAGGACGCTTTAGCCCCATATAGCAATGAAGATCTGGCACAGATTACAATGTTTAGATATTAACATTTATAAGAGTGTTAAAGGGAAAGTTCACTATAAAATTAATGTCGTCATTATTTGCTCATGTAAATATCAAACTATATAAATATACAAATGTTTGTTAAATAATAAACTTATTTGATTAAAAAATAATCAAATAATTTTTATATATCTTCATTCTTATATTTATATTTATATTATAGTATTATATATAATATAAATATAAGAATGAAGATATATAAAAATGATTTGATTATTTTTTAATCAAATAAGTTTATTATTTAACAAACATTTGTTTATAATATATATACTTATATAAGAAATGAAGATATATAAAAATGTTATATATATTATATATTTAATAAAAAAATTAACAAATATATATGTATGTATCTAGTTATAAATATAATTTATTGCATAATAATAAATAATAAATAATAAATTTATTGCAATTAATATGTATTAATATAATATTTATATTCATAAGTAAATAAACATTTTAGTCAATATATACAGAGTCATATGGTTTAACACAAGATAATATTGAGTATTTATAAGTAAATGATGTGCCATATGTTCAATCATAAATCATAATGTCTTCAGTCTTCCACTAATATCAGTGTGTTTTCTGTCGCTGATGTCATTAGTGGTTAGTGATAGTGGCTGTAATCCTGCTAGATGGTGTACTGCTGTTCTTCTGGGCGACGTGATGATGATTCTGTGGTTGAAACACCTCTGCTCCTCCGACAGCACCAGCGTGTTTCAGTGTGACATCGAGGAGATGTTCATCAGATAAGAGCCAGTCCTCCACTTCCCTGTCAGCTGTAATCCTGTCTCAGTTTCACTGGCAGCGCTTGTGTTCAGGCCTGATAATGGTGTAATAATTACAATAATCATAAACTCATACGCTCATCCTCTCAGATGCTGCTTTACCACAATTTCATGACTTAATAGTATAAAATAGTCTAAAACGCGCTCCTTCTTGTCATTTAGGGAACATTATGATCGTACTGTGTGATATTTTTTTTGACTAGTGAATGTGAAACATTATGCATTCATATTTTCAAAAATCCTGCTAAACATCTCCAGCAAGATGTCACACAACTATATCATGACTTTATCATGCAGCATATTTAATATCGCGAGTGACATCCAGTTATCAACTCACAAAGTTATTTTGCATTTGTAATATAGGTTTTGATTTTGTAAAATAATTTTCTCAGAGTGAAAAAGATGTTAAATGCTTAAATATTATATTTTAAGTTTATGCATTACATTTATAATAAAATGTGTACGAGTTTATTAATCATTTTGCAAATGTTTATATAATAAAAATGAATAATAAAATACGCAAGAATAGTTTGTGAAAAATTATTTACAATAAAATATATAATAATAGTTTATATATTAAATATATAGTTTTAGTTTAGTATTACAGTTTATATGTAGTTTATAATAAAATATATAAAAATAGTTATAAAATAAAAAATGTAATATTAGTTATATATAAATTATAGTTAAATTAAATAGCTTATATATATGATTTACTCATGGTAAATGCCTATTTGCTTCAATCTCATTTGATTATTTTTCTGTTTGATATTTAGTATTTAGAGCATTTTGGATGCGAAGTAAAATATCAGATGATTTCTATTAAATGAACATCGGTGTAAAACAGCTTTGCATTAAAATAAAAGACTTTGGTGATTGTTTAAGTTGTGTTTTTTGCACTTAATTTAGCTAAAAGTGCATCTGTCATGCTGGAAATGGAAGGAGAAGTTGAGCACATTGCATTGTGGGATACTCTGTTGTGTCCTGCACATTAGAGCAGATGTGGTAAGTCATTCAGGGTTTGCATACAGAGGACGAGTGTGCTGTACACACTACAGATAGTGTAGTGTAGTGTAGTGTAGTGTAGTGTTCTGGACTGTTGTTGGTAACAGGCTGGTTCTGTAGTTCTGGTCTGTAATGGACTGAATGTGTTGATCTGATGGTCTGCTGTCTCTCAGGAGTTGAGCTGCATTAACACACACACACCTTCACTGTGTGCAAGAGTGCATGGAAAATTACACCGGGAGGTTTCAGCGTATGCCGATCGGGAACAGGCACGTGTGTGTGTGTGTGTGTGTGTGTGCCACTGACCCTAATGATGACCATGTGACGAGGAACCTGCCGTGAATGAGAGCGTTCTGTGACGGACACGGTTACGGATCAGGTGCTGCTAATTTAACCAGCCTGTGCTCGGAGAAACAGGTCACAGGGGTCACGTGTGTGTGTGTGTGTGTGTGTGTGTGTGTGTATGTGTATGTGTGTGAATGAGAGAGAGAGAGAGAGAGAGACCACAATGATAAGATTGTGGTCAATACAACTAAATGCATTTGATTATAATTAACATGACAAGGTGTACAAAACTAAAGTAGCCTAAATAAAGTAGCCGTTAGTCTGAGGTGTCGTTGCTATAACGCGCTGCTATGGACTGCGTCACTTCTGTCAAGTTGCGTGTGTCTGTCTTCGGTCTTGACCAGGGGGGCAGTGTTTCGGAAAACACTGAAGCTTCCCCGGGCGCCGCCATTGGCTAGCGGACCCCCACCTGCTGCTAGCATTTCATTGACTCCCATTCATTTTGGCGTCACTTTGACAGCGAATAACTTTACATCTGAGGCGTTTAAAGACTCCATTTGTCCCATTATTTATTTCTAAACAAACACGAAAATGTATAAAAGGCTCCATTACCTTGTATCTTACGTTATGGCCCCGTAGAAGCAGTTTTTGTAAAAATAGGCTAATGATTGCATCATAACCACGCGACTCTCTGTCGCACAGTAGAGAGATTACCGTATGGACAGGAGGAGAAGCTTGCAGGCAATCGGGGGGACGTGGAGGCAAAGTGACAAAATAATTAATCAGAATACTTAGCAAAAGTTTCTCCTGCTCCTAGCTCATGGACAGCTCCTACTCACACTCTCCATCTCTGCAAGTTTCTGAAGGGAATGATTCAGATTTCTCTCGGCACAGCTACTAGAAGACAGACAGGTTGCTCACGTCACATCTACGTCGTCAAGCTCAGTTTGAGTCTGCGCAGTACGCTCAGCCATCAGGAAGTGAGTGCTTCTAATTGACTTCACTTTTCTCCGTTGAAACCTATGGGGTCGCTGTGTCCAGGACAGGTTATATACTGTCTATGGTCTTGACTGACGGGGTCAGTCTCCGTTTTCGAGGGTCTAAATCTCCGGAGTGTGTGGACGGCAGGCACAACCATAGCAAAAGTTATACGTTTTAAAATGAAAATGCACTAGTGTAAACGTAGGTATCCCACAGTCTGCTCAGGAACCGATGCTCTCGAGCCAAATATGGGTCTTTCAGTGAGTATATGGCTCGACGGCAGGAAAAAAATACACCAAACAATTTTTTAACTTTTTTTTTTTTTTTTATAATAAAAGGTTGTGTGTCGATTCAATTCAAAATCCATATATCACATATTTTAAAATATTACATAATTCATTGAAGTCTATTTGTCATGTATAATACACCGACCAGTCATCATCTGGCACAAGTTCAAATTTCATTGGACAATGTGAAGTGGAGCGATGATTTATAAATAAATATTTAGAAAAATACATGGACAGATCTGAATCTGCGTCGTTGAACTAATGGATGTTAATTGACCACAAAGCACTGCACAAAACCAGCACCAAAAGTAGCATTAATGGTAAGTATATTATTCAAGTCAGTTGTATTTAGCCACAGTTTACCATTTGATGAAAGTATCATAGTTTGTTAATTGAAGCCCAGACCTACAGGCCTATTATGTGAAGTGCAGGCTGACAACAACATGCGAAAAGGTGACTTTATTATTTTAACATTTTTGATAATTTTGCAGCAATAGTATAATAGTACAGTACTACTTTGTACACACATTAAGTCCCTTATGCGCATCAAGCCTGCATTTATTTAATCAAAAGTACAGAAAAAGATTATTACAAATAATTACACGTTTGCCAAACCAGTGAGTAACAGACTGACGCGAACGCGTCACTGAGAGATTCATCCCTCTTGTTTCCACTCATCTGTAGGCACAAATATTCAGCTTTACAGTAAGTGAATGGAGTGATATTTCAGAGATGGATTGCGTTTCCAGCGTTTATTGACTGCAGTGAGGTTATGATACATTAGCAGAAGAAAACACAGGCTCTGGATGAGGAGAGACGGCGAGAGATCGATCAGAGTCCATCTGACACGCGCACGCCAACCTGGAAAAGTGCAAATAGCAGAAAAATATGCTGTTTATCCACAGAGAACGTGATTCTCATGTTTCTAGCAGCAAATAAAACATTTTATTCAAAGTCAACGTGAAACAGGAACACATTTTGCTTCTGTAATATTTCTTGATAAAACAGGATATTCAAAAATGTAAATAATGTTTGGGGTCTGTAAGACTTTTTAATGATTTTAAAAGTCTCTTCTGCTCACTACGGCTGTATTTATTTGATCAAAAATACAGAAAAAAATTGTGAAATATTATTGCAATGTAAAATAACTGTTTTGTGTGTGAATATATACATGGGTTTCTTGTATACAAACAATACCGGATGCGTGCGCATCCAAGAGGCAGAAAACCGCTAGCTGTTATGCCGAGTTTTGTAAAAGAACATTGTAATTAACGTAGATTTCGCATTGTTTGTAATTTCTTGTTGACTCAATAATAAACTGCAATTTCAGAGTTGGATCTGTTTGTTTGTGTCTCATATTAATATAACATTATGTAAAACGTCCAACTGTTTACGAATCAAAATCCGGACATACTGTGATGCATGTATGAATTATCATGTTAGACTAAGTTAGTAATGTAATAGCCAATGTTAGCAGTTCAGCATCTATTTTAGCCCGAATTTGCTTTTATATAAGTTAACCTTGTTTACGTTACTTTACGACCTGCAACATTTCATGACACATATAACGTTACTTTACTGTAAATCAAAGATTTGACGATGGATTATGTGGGAAGCCATTAGTACCTCCGACCGTGGCGATTGTATTAAAAAACTTACTCTCAGCAGTGGTGAGATCTTGCCGGATCCCTACGCAATACATGACGATCTTTGGATTGTGGATGACAAGAAGTGGCCAGCAATTGTATGGCCTGATATATAATTATCTTATTCAGACACCAAGTGTATACAAGAGAAATGATTAGAGCGTACAAATCCCTTGATGCATATAACTACGCTATGTGGTCGGTCAGGTGCAGCTCGTCAAATTATGAATAGAAAGAATATAACATACAACTTCCTCCTTCTGTCCCACTCTTCCATTCGCCTAGATTTGGAGTTACTTACAACACGTATAATTTAAATGAGCAGATAAAACACAACAGATAGGCCTGCATGTAAATAAATTACGCAACAACTCCTTGGCATTTTGACTTAGCAACAACACCACCACTTTGTTACTAGCCTAAACCCTTTACTCCGGTACGAAGACCGCGGGTCTTTTGCCTCTTGGGTGCGTGCGCAAGCAGTGATGACGTCGCAGAGAAATCCATGTAGGCCTATAGTAAAGTGTAATTTATTCCTGTGATCAAAGCTGAATTTTCAGCATCATGACTCCAGTCTTCAGTGTCACATGATCCTTCAGAAATCATTCTAATATGATGATTTGATGATCAAGAAACATTTCTCATTATTATCAGTGTTGAAAACAGTTTCATATTCTTGTGGAAACCCTGAACACTTTATTTTCCAGGATTCTTTGATGAAATGAAAGTTCTAAAGAAGAGTGTTTATTTGAAATAGAATCTTTTGTAACATTATAAATGTCTTCACAGTTGAATGCGTCCGTGATGAATAAAAGTATTCATTTCTATCCGTTTGATGCCAAACTTTTGACCGGTGGTGTATGTTTGTGTCCGCCGAGGTCTCGTCCTCCGTCACGCTGTGATCTGATAAGGTTTAGAGACGTAATGTTGGTAATTGAGTTGTTAGTTTGTTGGCGTGCTGGTTCACCCCTACTGTCCCTCACAAACTCATTCAATCTTGTGTTTTTGACGAGGAGTGTGAGGGAACATTCACTGAAACATTGTGGAAGTGGAAAACAAACATCAGAGGAGTCGTCCTGTGACGTCGGATATCATTGCACTGATCGACTGTGATTTGAATCCAGATGTGAAGCACTAGCTTCGTTATTTCACTGATTCACAGGTTCAGTGATGAGAAAGTAACACATGGACGCATTAAATTGATCAAAAGTGAGAGTAATGTTACATTGTAACCAGGGTTTGAAATTTACTTTTTCACTCACTGGACACTTTGGTTACAAAATGTTTAAGTTACCGGCCATTCTACTAGCCAAAAAAATAATAATTATATATATATATATATATATATATCCCTTCTTTCATCCACATCCTTTTCACCAAAAATGACAGATCAAATACAGTACAAAGAACATAAAAAAATATAGGATGCTGGAAAATAACAATGTCTTTTTGTTAACCAAATGCTTTTTTTCAAGCACGCTGTTATTTGTTGCGTAGTGATGGTCATGGCACGCTGTTATTTGTTGTGTAGTGATGGTCATGTTCAAGTAAGCCAGATATGAGCAGATTCTGCACAATTCGCTGTATTTAATATATCATGATGACTCACGAGTTGAGTATTTGTGTTAAAGTTCCACGAACTTCCACAAAGTGAGTAAACATAATAAAGTAACACGCCAAATTGGCCAGTGATTTGATAGCGTTACCCACCCCAGTTGATTTTTACCCGCATTTGGCGGTTTGGCGGGTGTTAATTTCAAACCCTGATTGTAACATTTGTAATGTTACAGAATATTTCTATTTCAAATAAACACTCTTCTTTTTAAGGACTAATGAGAGTTTTTATTTGACATCATAAATAGAGTCATTCACCCATTCAGAGTCACGTGATCCTTCTGAAATGAGTCTCTCTTTTTCTGTCAGGTGTGTGACAGGTGAAAGGTCAGATGGTCAGACTGTGACGTCCTCAGACAGACACACACAGGTGAGAGTTTCTCCAGCTATCCGTATCCGACTCTCGTGCGCCGTAAATCTGCTGTGAGGACTGTGATGAATAGGTCACAGAAATATCTGGCTGTCTGAGAAACCCGAGAGACGCTTTGTTCCCTGTGACCCCTTTAATGAAATACATACAGTACATGAAAAAATATACATAGAAATATGCATGTATTTATACTTGTATTTGTACACAATAGAATAATAATGTATTATAAAAAGAATACAATTATAAAGATATAATGGAAAATAAAATGTGTACATAGTAAAATAATATGAAATACAAAAACAAAATATGATATAAAAAGAAATATATAAATGTATATAGGCTATATATATTGTGCCGATCATTGCATCATTTCTTTATGGCAACGTAAATACATTCTTCCAAAGCAAAGACAGTTACTAAATTAAAACTAATTAAAGAATTATCAAAATATTTTCATCTTCTTATAACACCACCTTTGCCACTCCTTTAAAGAAAACATTTCATTCTTCATTCTCCAAAATTACTCCACAACACTTGAGAGGTGTAAAGTGCCAAACTGTTGTAATGCTATTTATTTGATCTGATTACATTTCAATTTGGTGCAAATTATAAAAAATAAAAAAAGCAAATTTATGTTTAGTGTTTAATTATTAAGTGAAATAAGACGCCATTGCTTTTCACTGTGGAATGATTTCAGACATGAAATGCAATTCTAGTGTATTGCATTTATTGTGGCTCCTACCGTGCACTTCGCAGTGGCATGCATTTACTTTCCTACAGAAAAGTACAGAAAATAGGAAAGAAATCCAAGAGTAAAAAGGTATTTTTTTATTTCACTGTATAAAGAATGAGACAGATGTTAAAAGGGGTTCAAGTCTTCAGGGAGTGGCAGTCTCAGAGATAGTGGATGTCTGAGAAGCAAAAACTGTATCAGATCCAGCGGCAGTTGAGAAGCAGTGACAGTCTCAGAGGCAGTGGGAATATCAGGTGCAGTGGGAATCTCAGAGGCAGTGGGAATCTCAGAGGCAGTGGGAATATCAGGTGCAGTGGGAGTCTCAGAAGCAGCGTGAGTCTCAGATGCAGTGGGAGTCTCAGAGGCAGTCTCAGATGCAGTGTCAGTCTCAGAGGCAGTGGGAGTCTCAGAGGCAGTCTCAGATGCAGTGTCAGTCTCAGAGGCAGTGGGAGTCTCAGAGGCAGTCTCAGATGCAGTGTCAGTCTCAGATGCAGTGGGAGTCTCAGTTGCAGTGGCAGCCTCAGATGCAGTGGGAGTCTCAGAGGCAGTCTCAGATGCAGTGGGAGTCTCAGAGGCAGTCTCAGATGCAGTGGGAGTCTCAGAGGCAGTCTCAGATGCAGTGGGAGTCTCAGTTGCAGTGGCAGCCTCAGATGCAGTGGGAGTCTCAGAGGCAGTCTCAGATGCAGTGGGAGTCTCAGTTGCAGTGGCAGCCTCAGATGCAGTGGGAGTCTCAGAGGCAGTCTCAGATGCAGTGGGAGTCTCAGGCAGTCTCAGATGCAGTGGGAGTCTCAGAGGCAGTCTCAGATGCAGTGGGAGTCTCAGTTGCAGTGGCAGCCTCAGATGCAGTGGGAGTCTCAGAGGCAGTCTCAGATGCAGTGGGAGTCTCAGAGGCAGTCTCAGATGCAGTGGGAGTCTCAGAGGCAGTCTCAGATGCAGTGGGAGTCTCAGAGGCAGTGGGAGTCTCAGAGGCAGTCTTAGATGCAGTGGGAGTCTCAGAGGCAGTGGGAGTCTCAGAGGCAGTCTCAGATGCAGTGGGAGTCTCAGAGGCAGTCTCAGAGGCAGTGGGAGTCTCAGAGGCAGTGTCAGTCTCAGAGGCAGTGGGAATCTCAGAGGCAGTCTCAGATGCAGTGTCAGTCTCAGAGGCAGTGGGAGTCTCAGAGGCAGTGGGAATCTCAGAGGCAGTGGGAATCTCAGATGCAGTGGGAATCAGAGAAGAGGCAGTGGGAGTCTCAGAGGCAGTGGGAGTCTCAGAGGCAGTGGGAATCTCAGAGGCAGTCTCAGATGCAGTGTCAGTCTCAGAGGCAGTGGGAGTCTCAGAGGCAGTGGGAGTCTCAGAGGCAGTGGCAGTCTCAGAGGCAGTGGGAGTCTCAGAGGCAGTGGCAGTCTCAGAGGCAGTGGCAGTCTCAGAGGCAGTGGGAGTCTCAGAGGCAGTGGGAATCTCAGAGGCAGTCTCAGATGCAGTGTCAGTCTCAGAGGCAGTGGGAGTCTCAGAGGCAGTGGGAGTCTCAGAGGCAGTCTCAGAGGCAGTGGGAGTCTCAGAGGCAGTGGCAGTCTCAGAGGCAGTGGGAGTCTCAGAGACAGTGGCAGTCTTAGATGCAGTGGGAATGTCAGAGGCAGTGGGAATGTCAGAGGCAGTGGGAGTCTCAGTTGTAGTGGCAGTCTCAGAGGCAGTGGGAGTCTCAGAGGCAGAGGCAGTCTCGGTTTTACTGTCAGTCTGATTGGCACTGGCAGTCTCAGAGCCAGTGTCAGACTGAGTGGCACTTACAGTGGCAGATGCAGTGGCAGTCTCAGATGCAGTGGCAGTCTCGGTTTTACTGTCAGTCTGAGTGGCACTGGCAGTCTCAGAGGTGATGGCAGTCTCAGTTGTAGTGGCAGTCTCAGAGGCAGTGGCAGTCTGAGTTAGGGCTGAACGATTAATCGCAACAAAAGCGCACGCGATTTGCGATTATCTTATGCGCAGCATGTCAGTGGAGTGCGGCTGATTGGTAGTAAATACTGCCCCATTTGAACGCCAGAGGGCGCTTTCACGCAAACACGCTAAATATGCCCCGCCGCAGAAGTACAGTAATGCGCATCATTCCAGGAAATCCCTATCGCTGTAGCTGAATAACCAGAAGATTGAAACGCTTTGATTAAACATGACTTATAAATACACGACTGCCTTATTCTGTGTAAGAAGCACATCATCTCACAGAAGGAGGAGCTCAGCTGTCGTTATGAAGTGAGTTTGGAGTAAATGCATGTTATTAAATGTTGTCTGTTGTTGGACAAGAGGTTCATAAATGCTTCTCATGTTTTGGAAAGATATTTGGCACGTGTTGTTTTTTTCAAATGCACGTTATAAGTGACTCAAACTCACAGTGCTTTCAGATGGAGCAGCGTTTACAGAGCTGTACATCAATGACAAACTGCGCATAAAAAATACTGTTGGCCTATATTAAACAACATAAAAATATATAATTAAAATAAAATAATTATATAAATATAAAAAAATATATATATATATATATATAAATGTCGGGGTGGTGTGGCGCAATGGATAAGACACATGCCTTTGGTGTGAGAGACCCGGGTTCGAATCCACTGTGAGACACCAATGTGTCCCTGAGCAAGACACTTAACCCCTAGTTGCTCCAGAGGCGTGCGACCTCTGACATATATAGCAATTGTAAGTCGCTTTGGATAAAAGCGTCAGCTAAATGAATAAATGTAAATGTAAATGTAAATAAATATAAATAAATAAATAAATATATACAGTATATATATATATATATATATATATATGAATAAAAATAATACAAATAAAATAACTTTGTAATATCAATTACATATTATCAATATATTATTATTAATAATTGTACATAATTATACATCAATAAAGTGCAATAAAGACATACAATACTATACAGTATATATATCACAGTTATATCTGTATTTTTTAAACATATTTGCATCTTGTCATATATGCAGATTTAGCTATGCTACATTTGCCATGATCTGTTTGTTTGAGTGTGACCTCTGACACTATGTATTGATTTTGTTTGGTAGCAGTGACAGAACCGACACACTTGACCTTTGACTGGTGGTCAGTGTGCTTTATTGTGTGTTGTGTGAATGTCCCCTGGCCGTCCTCACACACAATCACAGCCTGTATGAGAGACATCAAAACGCCTGTGAGAAGATCAGTTTTTGTTTTTCTGATCCTAAAGCCTGGCTTGTTTTGCTGCTCTTTGTTTCTTCTTTCTTTGTGCACTTTCTTCTGGGTTTCTTTGATATTTGCGTGTGTTCTGGTGTGGGCCGGCGTGGTTTGTGGGATTTTAATTGGCGAGTGGAGTCAGGTGGCGCCACCGGTTGCTCAGAGCCTCGTTAGCGCAGCGCTGTGTAATCGCTTTGTCTCTACAGTGTGAATATGAACACTGGTGCATGAACTCTCGACCTCGTCCTTTTATCTATAATCACCCAAACCCTGAGCCAGACCTTCACCACCGTGCATCTGTCGCCAGCACATTATTATAATTAGTTTTATAACAAATTAAGAAATAAAATAAAAAAATATATATACTCTTGACATTGTGTGTGTGTGTGTGTATATATATACATGCAGACAGTACCTGTCAAAAGTTTGAAAACATTACTATTTTTTATGTGTTTGAAAGAAGTCTCTTATGCTCATCAAGTCTGCATTTATGTGATCAAAAATGCAAAAATAAATAAATAAATTATTACAATTTAAAATAATGATTGTCCATTTTAATATACTTTAAAATATAATTTATTTCTGTGATGCAAAGGTGATTTTTTTTTTTATCAGCCATTACTCCAATCTTCATGATCCTTCAGAAATCATTCTAATATGTAGATTTATTATCAATGTTGGAGAAAGTTGTGCTGCTCACTCAGTGTTTTTTTTTTATAACCTGTGATACTTTTTTCAGGATTCTTTGATGAATTAAACGTTTTAAAAAATTGTACATCAAGTTAAACTAAATAAAACTGAGAAATGTTGCCTTGCCAACTAATTAAAATATTATTATAAATAAAATAATTTTAAAGTTTGTTTTTTGATTCATATTAGATTTTTTTATGCCAGTTAACATAATGCAATTGTTTTCATGGTTTTAGGTTTAGTTAATGAATAGAGTAAAGTAGAGTGGATTAGAGTGGAATAGAGTAGATTAGATTAGAGTAGAGTAGATTAAAGTAGATTAGAGTGGAGTAGAGTAGATTACAGTAGAGTGGATTAGAGTAGATTAGATTAGAGTAGAGTAGAGTGGAATAGATTAGAGTAGATTAGAGTAGAGTGGATTAGAGTAGAGTGGAATAGATTAGAGTGGAGTAGATTAGAGTAGAGTGGAGTGGAATAGATTAGAGTAGATTAGAGTAGAGTGGATTTAGAGTAGAGTGGAGTGGAATAGATTAGAGTAGATTAGAGTGGAGTAGATTAGAGTAGAGTGAATTAGAGTGGAGTGGAATAGATTAGAGTAGAGTAGAGTGGAATAGAGTAGAGTGGATTAGAGTAGAGTGGAATAGATTAGAGTAGAGTGGAGTAGATTAGAGTAGAGTGGAATAGAGTAGAGTGGAATAGATTAGAGTAGAGTGGATTAGAGTAGAGTGGATTAGATTAGAGTAGAGTAGAGTGGAATAGAGTAGAGTGGAATAGATTAGAGTAGAGTGGATTAGAGTAGAGTGGAATAGATTAGAGTAGATTAGAGTAGAGTGGATTAGAGTAGAGTGGATTAGAGTAGAGTGGATTAGAGTAGAGTGGAGTAGATTAGAGTAGAGTAGATTAGAGTAGAGTGGAATGGATTAGAGTAGAGTGGATTAGAGTAGAGTAGAGTGGAATAGATTAGAGTAGAGTGGAACAGATTAGAGTAGAGTGGATTAGAGTGGAGTAGAGTAGAGTGGATTAGAGTAGAGTGGAATAGATTAGAGTGGATTAGAGTAGAGTGGATTAGAGTGGATTAGAGTAGAGTGGAATAGATTAGAGTAGAGTGGAGTAGAGTAGAGTGGATTAGAGTAGAGTGGAATAGATTAGAGTGGATTAGAGTAGAGTGGATTAGAGTGGATTAGAGTAGAGTGGAGTAGAGTAGAGTGGAATAGATTAGAGTATAGTGGATTAGAGTAGAGTGGAATAGATTATAGTGGATTAGAGTAGAGTGGAATAGATTTGAGTAGAGTGGATTAGAGTAGAGTGGAATAGAGTAGAGTGGATAAGATTAGAGTAGAGTGGATTAGAGTAGAGTAGAGTAGAGTAGAGTAGAGTAGAGTAGAGTGGAATAGATTAGAGTAGAGTGGAATAGATTAGAGTAGAGTGGAGTAGAGTAGAGTGGAATAGATTAGAGTAGAGTGGATTAGAGTAGAGTAGAGTGGAATAGAGTAGAGTAGAGTAGAGTAGAGTAGAGTAGAGTAGAGTAGAGTAGAGTAGAGTAGAGTAGAGTAGAGTAGAGTAGATTAGATTAGAGTAGAGTAGAGTAGAGTAGAGTGGAATAGATTAGAGTAGAGTGGAATAGATTAGAGTAGAGTGGAATAGATTAGAGTAGAGTGGAATAGATTAGAGTAGAGTGGATTAGAGTAGAGTGGAATAGATTAGAGTAGAGTGGATTAGAGTAGAGTAGAGTAGAGTAGAGTGGAGTGGAATAGAGTAGAGTAGAGTAGAGTAGAGTAGAGTGGAGTGGAATAGAGTAGAGTAGAGTAGAGTAGAGTAGAGTGGAGTGGAATAGAGTAGAGTAGAGTGGAGTAGAGTAGAGTGGAATAGAGTAGAGTAGAGTAGAGTAGAGTAGAGTAGAGTAGAGTAGAGTAGAGTAGAGTAGAGTAGAGTAGAGTAGAGTAGAGTAGAGTAGAGTAGAGTAGATCACTGTAAGAGTGATGCCGAGGCTCTGTGCATCTGAAACACACACACACACACACATACACAGAGTCTAATGTAATCAGGCAGGTGTGGGGGTCAGTGAGGGTTTATGGGTCGGGGTCGTGACCCCTGGTGTCGGTTCGGCTTTGTTGGACTGTCTTAATTAGAGCCTTCGGGTTCCATTGTGCTCAGACACTTACCAAAAACCCCTTCATTAAACGCTCCTGTGAGTTTGGCAGGTTGGCCGCGTGTTTTCGCACATTAATAATGGGAAGTAAATGCTAAAGGAATGCTGTGGGTTCAGTTCATGTTAAGATCCATGTGCAACATCTGTGACGGGCCGGAGATGATCACAGAACGGCCTTTGACTGAAATCACATTTACAGTAATGCGCATACAGTACAGTGGATGTCTGCACCAGGGTTATTATAGTTAACTAAAACGAAAACCATAAAAAAACGTTATTAGAATATAACAAATATCATGCTTTGTGTAGATAAAGTCTTGAAATGTTGGTGTTGTCGGTAACTGTGGTATAAGTGTAATAAATGAGCACTGAATTATTGCACAAATAAATGCCTGCAAACGAACTGCTCTGTGGTTCCAGTAACGCCATGTTTTCAGTAATTCATCAGTAATCGACTGAATCTACCTCTGTGAACATGGATTTGTTGTGTGGTGTGTCCAGAATAGAGTCATTGTTTGTGTTTCTCATCATCAGAGCGTTAACCCGCAGCTGTGGGTGTTGGTCGGTCGAGCGCTCCAGTGATTCTGTCTGTAATACTGTTTTACTGGAGTCGCAGACAAGCGTGTGTCTGTTTTTCAGGATAGTCAGTGTGCAGAAAACAAGCTAAAACCATCACACAGTCTCAGGTTCAGTTTTAATCTGCTTTATTAGTGCGACTGGATCACTGCAGTTTGGAAAGAGGACAATACTGATATTCATCCAACAGTCTATTAGTATTATTTTTATTATTCAGCAGGGTTATTTTAGTATAATTAATATACTATTAAATTATATATAAATATGATTTATTAATATTTTGAATTAGCTTTTATTTGTATATTTTCAGTTCAACAAATATGAGAACTGTTGGCCTATAATAAACAACATAAAATAAAAATTATATAATAAAAAAATTTATATTAATAATAATAAAAAAATACATTAATAATAATAAACAAAACTACATGCATTTTGCGGAAGAAAACAACAACCATGATGAAATGATCTTCACAATAGATAATGCTTTACAGTGAGCTTCATATGGCAGATTATCTGTTCAATAAAACACCTTACTCTCCTGTTGAGTAATAAAAACATCATATATCTGCATAAATATACATATGCAGTCTGTTTTCATTGGTATATATATTGTATACACCTGTGACTCTCTCTCTCTCTCTCTATATATATATATATATATATATACACACACATATAATTCAGATTGAAGTAAAAAAATTCCTCTTGACTTACATCACTTTTCAAAATCAGCAGTGATGTCATTGTGATATTTGCATACTGACTCATGATTGGTCATTGGTAGTTGCATTCAGACTGTAGAAATGGTGTCATGTTTCTCATGCACAGCAAAAGCAGCATTTCAACAAGAAACAAAGACTAAAACCTTTCTTAAAACTCCAAAATGAAAAGGTTTATGAATGTGTAACTGGAAACTATGACTGATCAGTGACGGATGTGAATATTAGAGTGATCAGTAGCGCAGGATAAAGAGGGAAGTGTTGAGCTGTGGTGTGTGGAGACGCTGCTCTTTATAAAACTCACATAAAAGTGTGTTTGTCCTGTTGCTGAATCAGGACGCACAGAAAGCAAGCCACTCAAGGCTGTGTTTTTACCACGTTTAAGGGGTGTTTTTAGACATTAACTGGGGTAAAATCACTCGATGCACGGCCTGTCGTGGCTTTTTGCTTTGATAAAGTGTAAACAACTGCTTTATGGTCAATTTGTTCAATTAATAATCAGAATGAGCAATTGTTTTAGCTCATCCAATCTGAATTTAGAGTGTTGTATAATGTGTATAATCTCTTTGAATAAACTGATGATTTGGCACTAGCCGTCTCGTTAGAAACTGGTGCTGTTTTTGGCCTTGATGATGGAAAATCACGACGCGTCTCCGACACAATGGACAAATGTGTGTGAAACCGGTCGCTTGTCCACAGGTGCAGCAGATTTAACCGCTTTACACACAAATATCTGGCCAGGATGGATGAATCTTAGATGAACTAAAGGCTTCATACTTAAAATTTTGCTTCACTTGAATATAATTAGGGCCCTTTGAAATCTGTTTAATTTCCCCCCCCAAATTTCATTACATTTTTTCCCAAAATTCTGAGTATGTTTTTTGTTTTCTGTTTTAATGGTTTATTAAAGTTGAATAATCAAAAAGGAAATCTAATCAATTGAATTTATACAACTTTAACAATTTAATAGAATTTTAACAATATCGCCCTATGAATTGTGTTTTATTTTCCAGAAACTCTGTCTTGTCTGTGTTTTAATATTTCTGGATTCTGTGTTTTATGATTTAATACAAATTTATTATCAAAAAACAGAGGTAATTAAATTAATGCATAAAAATGTTATGATTTATTTAATCTTTTAAAATGTAATCAAATGAAATATGAACAATTCCTTTCTCCTTGTTTTTTTTTTTTGGCAGAGTTTTAGAACATAGATGGAAATTGTGTAATATTCCTTAAAAACACTTTTTAATAAACTTTTAATAAACTCTGAGAAGTACATTCTACTGTACATTAGTAATATATTAAAGGGGTGGTGTTATGCCCCTTTTCACAAGATGTAAAATAAGTCTCTGATGTCCCCAGAGTGTGTGTGTGAAGTTTTAGCTCAAAATACCCCACAGATATTTTTATATCGCATGTTAATTTTGTCACTTTTTGAGGGTGAGCAAAAACGCACAGTTTTGTGTCTGTCCCTTTAAATGCAAATGAGCTGCTGCTCCCGGCGCAGAGGGCGGAGCTTCAAGAGCTGGTGTCCTTTTATCTCACACAGACAAGCACTGAACAATTCAAAAACCTTTAGCCTTTTATGTTCAAACCGGAGTCAGACAATGATGGAGAGACTCGAGAAGTGACAACATGTAGAAGCAACAGGACATTTCTGAATGATTAGTTGAAGAGTTTATGAAGCTTATGTGTAGTTATCTTCTAGTCATTGAATAGCATATTCTGTCATGATGATCTATAAATCGTGTTCAGGGGGCGGGGCTTATGTAAATTCTAGGGTTGGTGATGTCACTAACCCGGGAGGAATGTGGTGTAGTCTCTACCAGCCGTTTGTTGTAGTCCTTAAAAAGCGATTTCTTTAAAAGCAAATATCTCCCTTTGCTTTGAACTTTGAGCGTCGTAACTTTGCAGATGTTGTTTATGCTCAAACAGCAACATTACACACTAACTAAAGAAATCATAATCAACCACCCCTTTAATGTCTAAGGTTCTTATAATTAACTTGAAATAGAGGTTTATGGTTTTCATACAGAGGCAGTAGCTGATGTTTCATAATCTGTTTCTCAGATATTGAGTTTTCTCATTAGTGCTCACACTAACACGAGCTGATGTCATTTACACATGCGCACTACTTAGTGAAGCACAGAAACTCTAGAGCTCCTGCAGTGAAAACACACAGTCATAACACACTTCAGTTCATTTCATTTTTATTTATCTCGAACAATCAACAAAACAAAATTTTAAAACCACAAAATACAACACAAACAATCAGAATTTAACAACAAAAAATACAAAAATAAAATAAAATTATAAAAGGATTATAATTTCATTTTAACACTGAGACGTCACATCTGTGGGATTCACTTCCACTTCTCCTGGAATGAGTCTGAGCTACTTACTTATTTCTTCGGTTTGAACCTTGGATTACAAGCTCAGATATTTACCTGCTAATTAACCAGTGGCCTGTGTGTGTAAGAACCCAAACACAGCTGATTAAACACACACAGACACACACACACACACACACAGCCCAATGCATCTGTGCCATTTCTTGTTATGAGCCGTGTTTGCTTTAGTAAGATGACCGTGATGCTTCTCAGGTGAGATGTTTACAGGTGTCGCTCACGTCATGGCGTCTGCAGAATCCTTTCTTGGTGTTTTACACACCAGAAGAGCCTATTTCTTATACTTATACACTAAGTTTGGGGTCGGCAAGATGTTGTAATGTTGTGGAAAGAAGTCTCTTCTGCTCACCAAGGCTGCATTTATTTGGTCAAAAATACAGTGAAAATAGTGAAATATTATTACGATGTAGAACTGCTGTTTTCTATGCGAATATACAGTAAAGTGTCATTTATTCCTGTGATCAAAGCATCATTACTCCAGTCTTCAGTTCAATTCAATTCACGTTTATTTGTGTAGCGCTTTTCACAATACACATCATTTCAGAGCAGCTTTACAGAAAGTGCATGAGTCCACATTACAGTGATCTGAGTTATGCATTTCATAAATGTACATAAACAAAATCACAGTTAGCTAAAAATGCATTAATTTTATTTAATTCAGTGTCACATGTATCCTTCAGAAATGCTGATTTAATGCTCAAGAAACCTTCATGATTATTATCAGTGTTGAAGACATTTGTACTGTAAATAAGAGGAATATTTCAAAAGAAGAAATCTTTTGTTACATTATGCATGTCTTTACTGTCACTTTTGATCAATTTAATATGTCCTTGCCGAAAGAAAGTATTCATTCTTTCAAAAATAAAATAAAAATAAAAATACCAACTTACATTTTTCATGGTAGTACAAGTGTGCAAATATCAGTCGTAAAGCACGAGTGAACATTCACAGTTTCATGGTGGAAAAACGTATAATACTCAGATATTGTCCTTTAGCTGTTATATGTCTGTTTTAGATGCTAAACGGAAAATCTTGCACTGTTATGATGCATAAAAATATGCTTATAGAAGCTTGAAGAAATAGAAGTCAGCCGTTACTGTAATGAATCAATTCCCACATTGGTTTTCCTTTCTAAACTTCCTCCAAATAGTTTTGCCCTTTTGTTAAACCCCTTGCAGCGGCACACTGGCATCAGCGGGTTTTAAAATGCTCTAAAAAGCTCTTTCTAGAAGAGTGATTATGCCTCTTTACCCAGCGTCCCCCGCATGATTCTTGCTGTGACGCTTTCTTAGTCCTCTTGAGGAGTTTTGTTTTGCTTACCCAGCATTCCCGGTGAGTGACTTCAAAGCCTCGCTCATTGTTTCATTCTCCGTGACAGTGCATTGTGCTGGATTTGCATATTCATGAGGATCATCTTTCTCCCGCTCACCAATGGCTCACGGTTGGGATGCTGGGAGATTGAAAGCAGGACAACATGAAGCCTGGAGAAGCTCTCAGGAATTAGAACAATTAAACGCTCAGGGTCTGTCTTTAGTGAGGGAAGCTGAAATGCTTTAGAGTTTGAGTTTAAGGCAAAACGTACATTGTTTTTTCATGCACTAGTCGATTTAGAGGTTTTTTCGAGACCGTTTGGCATCTCATACTGTGTTGTTTCAGACTAGTTGAGGAAAACATCCAAACTACACTTTTAAGTGTTTATTTGATTGCACTTTATCTGTTTGTGTCTGCAGATTTCAATGACAATACATATCTTTAAAGAGTATTTTCTCCACTTCAGTATCACTTATTATATACACCAAAATTTACAGTTTTCTTTTTCTTCCTATCTATTCTGAAGATTTTTACTGGGGGGGGTTTGTTCATATAGTGTAATTCTCCTGATTTATATAGTTTTGTGTTATTTTTGTATGTATTTTTTTCTGTCTGTTTACAGTATTTTCTGATTTATGGAGTGATAAAAAAGATATATCCAAAACAGGGTTTTTATAGTTAGCTGAAACTAAAATTAAAGCCATAAATAACAGTGTTTGTTGCATGAAATAAAATAAACGTTACTGAAATTAAATTAAATATAAACACACACATTTGTGTGTGTGTGTGTTTACGTTTTATATATTTATATCTATATAAACAAACAACAGAACTTCAACTGTAACTGAGATTAAAACAACAAATAAACAAATAAAAATGAATTCAAAATATGAATAGAATATATAATAGGATCTCAGTGATGCTCTCCCCTTTACCTCCAATATGTCAACAAAATAAACCAAGAATTTTGAGTGCATTTTTAATTACATAATGCCTCATTTGCATATTCAAACATAACATTTCAGAAAACTTCCACTTGCTTGCAGTTCTTAATGTAATCAAACAACTGTGAAAGCGTATGGTTAGATTTTACCTAGTTTCCCTTAAGATAGTGTATAAGCGTGAGGATTCAGATAACCAGATGTTGGCATTGTTGTGTCTGGTGTTGAGAGCTGAAGGATGATCCGCAGATGCCGATGGTCTGATGGGTCGCGATCCGATTGGGTTTTCCACCTGTCGACTCGTAGGAAGAGGAATGTCTCTCCCAGATCCCGTGACTGAACTCTCAACGGCCTCTCAGAACGAGCGACAGAAAATCCCCTGTTGAAATTTCACAGTGGCAGGGGTCATTCCCTCGGCTTTTGTAATTCAAGAGTCCGTGCCTTCGCCACCGCCGGTGCCCGCGCTCTTTGTTCTTCACTTGAGTTGTGAATTTTGCGGTTGTCTCAGAAATTTTCCAGCAGTGTGTGAGCGACAGAGACGTCTGGCCGTAAATCCACACCGCTTGCTTTTTCTCATGCAAGGAAACGGTAACTGGAACTTTAGTGTGTTTGTTGGTTCATTTTAGTTTTAGTTTTAGTTTTAACTTTATTGTCATTGCGTAGTTTACAATGAAATTTTATATCTCTCATAGAAAACAAACTATTCATCCATGTTACCCACATATACCAACACACATAAAAACAATAATTTAAAACA
>JAJAQA010000025.1:1657500-1672500 GCA_021464565.1 Rutilus rutilus | reverse complement strand
GCTTATTGTAAAGTGTCACCGGTGAGTCTTTGAGAAAAGGACGTGATTTGTCCTGATGTGTGTGTGTTTTGTCCACCTGGACTCGAGCAGGTGCTGCTGGTCTCTGTGAAGCGTTCTGCGTTCCGGCTCTCGATAAGATGAAATCATGAGTCAAGGACAGACTGGAGTGGGAGAGAAGTGTGTGTGTGTGTGTGTGTGTGTGTGTGTGTGTGTGTGTATGTGTGTAGACGCAGCAGACCTTCACGGTTCCTCCCGCACATGATTCATCAGGAGTTCCTCCTTCCCGAATGCTCTTCCCCTCGTGTGGATCAACACACTCTCATTACAACGGCAAATTCCCACAGGGAGCCTGAAGTGATGAGGAGAGACACAGGCAATGTTCCCAGGAGTGTGTGTGTGTGCGTGTGTGTGTGTGTGTGTGCGTGTGCGTGTGCGTTTGAGTGTGTGTGTGTGTGTGTGAGTGAGTGAGTGAGTGAGTGAGTGTGTGTGTTTGTGAGTGAGTGATTGAGTGAGTGATTGAGTGAGTGTGTGTGTGCATGCATGAGACAGTGAGTGTGTGAGTGTGTTAGTCAGTGAGTGAGTGAGTGAGTGTGTGTGTTAGTGAGTGAGTGAGTGAGTGTGTGTGTGTGTGTGTGTGTGTGTGAGTGAGTCAGTGAGTGAGTGAGTGAGTGAGTGAGTGAGTGAGTGAGTGTGTGTGTGTGTGTGTGTGTGTGTGTGTGTGTGTGTGTGTGTGTGAGTGAGTCAGTGAGTGTGTGTGTTTGTGAGTGAGTGATTGAGTGTGTGAGTGTGTGTGTGTGTGTGTGTGCGCATGCATGAGAAAGTGAGTGAGTGAGTGAGTGAGTGAGTGTGTGAGTGTGTGAGTGAGTGTGTGTGTGAGTGAGTGTGTGAGTGAGTGTGTGAGTGAGTGAGTGTGTGAGTGAGTGTGTGAGTGTGTTAGTCAGTGAGTGAGTGAGTGAGTGAGTGTGTGAGTGAGTCAGTGAGTGTGTTAGTGAGTGAGTGAGTGAGTGTGTGTGTGTGTGTGTGTGTGTGTGTGTGTGTGTGTGTGTGTGTGAGAGTGAGTGAGTGAGTGAGTGAGTGAGTGAGTCAGTGAGTGTGTGTGTGTGAGTGAGTGAGTGAGTGAGTGTGTGTGTGTGTGTGTGTGTGTGTGTGTGTGTGTGAGTGAGTCAGTGAGTGAGTGAGTGAGTGAGTGAGTGAGTGAGTGAGTGAGTGTGTGAGTGAGTGTGTTGGTGAGTGAGTGAGTGAGTGTGTGTGTGTGTGTGTGTGTGTGTGTGTGTGTGTGTGCTAAGGCGTGCATCTTTCATAAACAATTCCCAGAATGCATTGCAATGAAAAATTAATCTAAATTAATATCAGGTAAAAACAAAGAATGATACAAATATTGACTGTAAATAGAATTGTTTTATTTGGTTATTGAACTGGGATCAGTTAAAATCGTGTTATTAAAAATGTGCAGTTTAAATAAAATAAATAAATAAAAATCTTAAAAAGGAGGCAATGTTCATAAATCACCATTCAAATAATTACGCTAGCTGTCAAAGGTTGGGAATAATTAAGATCTGCTCACCAAGGCTGCATTTCTTTGATCAAAAATACAGTAGAAACAGTGAAATATTATTCCAGTGTAAATCATCTGTTTTCTATGTGAATATTATAGTAAAGGGTAATTTATTCCTGTGATCAAAGCTGAATTTTCAGCATCATTACTCCAGTCTTCAGTGTCACATGATCCTTCAGAAATCACTCTAATATGATGATTTGATGCTCAAGAAACATTTATGATTATTATTAATGTTAAAAACAGTCGTGCTGCTTCATATTTGAGTGGAAAAAATGATACTGTGCTCAGCAGAACATCTTCTGCTGGTCTTTATACGTGATTTGGATGCAATATTTATAACAAAATATTGATTATAAACAGACTTATTTCATTAAGATCGATACAAATAGTTTAGTGCAAATAAAAAATGTGCAGTTTAAATAGTATTTCTATTCATTTGATTTATTCACCATTGCAACTCAAACTCTGAGATATCAGATATTGTATAAGTTGTGAGTCGAGTCTCTTATGAAGCTCGTTCGTGATGTGTTCCTGAATCAGATCTGCTAGTCTCTTATAACACCGCTGCTGTTTTCAAGGTTATGAGTTCCTGCCAAATATGACTGTATTCCTTCTCAGGAACACGTGGTTTCTCTCCCTTTTCTTTGACAATTAAACATGTCTTTAAAACAGCTAAGACTCGTTCTCTGTGTGCCGCTGTACCGTTTTATGAACAAAATTAATACTTTTATTCATCAAGGACTCAAATGGATTGACAGTAAATGCATTTATAATGTTACAAAATATTCTATTTCAAATAAATGCTGTTCTTTTGAACTTTCTATTCATCAAGGAATCCTGAAAAATAAAATGTATCACGGTTTCCACACAAATATGAACTGTTTTCATCACTGATAATAATCATAACTGTTTCTTGAGCATCAAATCATCATATTAGAGTGATTTCTGAAGGATCATGTGACACTGAAGACTGGAGTAATGATGCTGAACATTCAGCTTTGATCACAGGAATAAATTACATTTTAAAATATATTCAAATAAAAAAATATTTTAAGTTATTTTAAATTCTCATAATATTTAACAATATTACTGTTTTACATTTGGCAGACGCTTTTATCCAAAGCGACTTACATTGCATTTCAAGGTACACATTTTTACAGTTCTTGCTTTCTGTTTTAAATCTTATCAGTTCTGGCTTTCCCTGGGAATCGAACCCATGACCCTGACGTTGCAAGCGCCAACGCTCCACTGTTTGAGCTTGTTGAGCAGAAGAGACTTATTTCAACATTCTTATAGGCCCCAAACATTTTTATATACTCTATATGTAAATATATTATACTGTATATCTATATATGTAAATTGTGATTCAACACTGAACAGCTAATTCTTATGATTTATCAATGAGTTGTTTTTGTAGTTTAGTTTTAATAAATGGACAGTTTGAGTTGTGAAAAAAACATTTCAAGCAGGAAAAAACTTGTTCTGCATCATGTGACGCCTGTAAATGACAACAACAACAAAACTCCACTTGAACACACTCGAGTGGTGTTTGCTTTTATCACATTCCTCTAATTCAACACTTTAGCAGCCGCTCCTCTCATTAGTTATCATCACAGACGAGCTTCCGTAACCAATCCGAGTAGCGCGGGAAAACCCACGGGTTCCTGACCGGATCCGGATCAGATTCCCGCACACTGAACCCGATCCTCAGTCAGATGTTGAGCTGCACCTGTGGCCCCGGACCCCGGGGACCGAAGCTCAGGCTCCTCAAAGAGACTCTGTTCCTGACCGGATGAGTGTTCTGTCCTCGGGCCTGTACCATGATGCTAGTTGACCAAACTCAGGGTTACAGGATTAGTTTCGAGTTGACAAAACCAAACCAATCCAACCAGGCTTTGTTGGTACCATGATGCTGATCATCAACTTTCTCTGTCAACTCAGGCTATAGGCCGTGTGTCCACCAAAGGTGTGTCACGTGTCTCTGCTAAACGCCTAGCTGTGGGCGCTTGAGAGCGTTTTGGCAGCGCAGCATTTTTTTCAGTTGAGACGCTTTGCTTGTTATGATGCGGCATCCGCGAAAGTGTTACTAGTATCTCATTTCACACACATTTTGTTTCTGTGCTGATTCTATATTAAAATGTCGATACAATGTAACTTATTTTCTTTTCGGCCTTGAACGACATTCATTAAGTCCAGAATCGGCTCCTTTCAGTGCGAGAGTTTGAGTTAAATTGGCCACAACTGGAGGTTGAATTTTAATTAGCTATATTGCAATTAAAAAAAAGAATTAAATGCAACTGAAATATTTTCGTAGTCAACCCCAAACTGCCTTGATCGTGACCGCTCGTGTTGTTCGGCTCCATGTTGAAGGCTTTCTGGGAAATCTCTTAAAATGCCCATAAAATGAAAGTAATTATTTTGAATGGAATGAAATATATTCATTCAACTTTTTAACTGAATGCGTTTACATTTATGCATCGAGCAGATCCAGAGTGACTTATGTATGTGTGTGTGTGTGTGTGTGTGTACTATCTACATACGCTGCCATTCAGGATTGGTAAGATGTTTAATGTTTTTAAAGTCTAGACAAAAGAACAATAATATTGTGAAATATTATTCCAGTGTAAATCAGCTGTTTTCTATGTGAATATACAGTAAAGTGTCATTTATTCCTGTGATCAAAGCTGAATGTTCAGCATCATTACTCCAGTCTTCAGTGTCACATGATCCTTCACAAATCACTCTAATATGATGATTTTATGCTCAAGAAACATTTATGATTATTATCTTGTTCATTAAACAAGAATGAATTGTTCATTCTTTTGAAAATACATGAGAGAGCTGCATTTTCTTTGCAATAAGTGTAAATAGTACTTAGATGCTATTTATACTTATAAATAGATGCAGAAACTATTTACATTTACATTTTACATTTAGTCATTTAGCAGACGCTTTTATCCAAAGCGACTTACAAATTAGGACTAAATTAAGCGAGTCATCATGAAGAGGCAAAAACAACAACAACGCAAGAAGTGCTCAGAATACAAAGTTCAGGCATTATTCAGAGTAGCATAAGCCTGATAAGTGATGTTTCAAAGGGAATTTTTTTTTTTTTTTTTTTTTTTTTGCACCTCAGTGTTGTTGTGCATTAAACAGTATGGAATAATAACATATTGGGCTCTATCTTGCACCCAGCGCAACTGACTTTGTACACTGACGCATGTATCATTACTATTTTGCACCCGCGCACAGCGGACTTTTCCCTCCACAGACGCACGCCGGTAAATTAGGGAATGAACTTGTGCTCCCGGGGGCGGTTCAGCGAAAAGAGGAGGCGTGTTCCGGCGCAAACGTTCCCTGGTGCTATTTTGCAGTTTCAGAAAACAATTTCGCCACAGACCAGGAGAAACCTCGTCTAAAGTCAGTGGCGCGTTGCGCATGTTATTCAGATGCTATTTTAAAGGTACAATATGCAAGAATTTTGCATTAAAATATCCCATAATCTCAAGGCCAGTGTTATATATTTTGTTAAGTTGATTACTTACAATATCCCAAATGTTTCCAACTATTTTTAAATCGTGGGAAAATTGCGATTTTAACCAAGGAAACGGGGCGTTAGAGCAGGGCGAGCTGGGAGTCGCCAGTCAATGGCGTCATATCCGCGTTACCCTCGGTTTCCGCTCGTACTGCGTGGAGTCCTGGACAAATGCGGAAGTTGTAGTTGTAGCGTCTATCAAGCAACAAACGTTAGCTTGTTTCGTGCAGTCGTTATGGAACACAATTATTCTTTACCGATTGCAGCTGGTTCTGTCGACAAAGCATGCTTAATCTTATATTTTCCAAATGTAGCATTCGGTAATAGTTATGTTTATGTAAGGGAAGTATTATTGCTTTAGATTTGTGTTTAGTTTATTGACATTGTTTATCACGTCTGGTGTTTATGGCCATGTAAATAAATATAGCATGTGTTATACATAAAGATTAATCAGTATTTTGGCAAATGATGTGGGTATGTTCGAATGTACTTTTACAACAATTGTTTAGAACACGTAAAACTGCGCCGCGTTATCACAATGAATTCGACAAATACAGTAACATCTATGATAATCAATTTAGTATTAAACCTTACTTCTCTTGCGGTTAATTCATTTTAATGAAATAAAAGTGTGATGAGGTTTAAGAGTCAGGAAGGAAGAAGACAGGGGTCGGCGTGACTGGGACTCGTACTTTATTAAAATAAAGCAAAACAAACAAAGTCGCACACAACGCGCATTCACCGTGGCAACCGCGACGGCACAAAACAGTTCAAAAATGAGAGCTCGGATCCACCGGTTTTCTTTCTCTGCGTCCAATTCTCTCTTCAGTCTCTCTCTCGTTCCAGCGCGGCTTAAAAGCGGCCTCTCCACGCGGATCACAGCAATAAGACACAGGTGTTCGTCATTTGCACTTGACCTACTTGCTTGTCTCTTCTCTCTCCCGTTACAGACCGCGCTGAACCACGCCCCCCTCGCCACAAAAAGCATGTCATTATAAAAAAAGATCTTAGCCTCATCCATGAACATGATTTTTCGATTCCCGTCTGACTGATTTACATCCACGGTGGAGTTTAAAACGACAGTTCCCATCATTCCACGCTCCTTCACATCGTCATCAAGCTACGCCGTTGTTGTTGTTTGGAATGTAGCGCCCTCTAGAGGCCAGAAAATCTTGCATATTGTAGCTTTAAGGGCGCATGCTTGGCCATAATGTAGCGTGTGCACAACGCACATACACTTTGCTTCTCTCATCTACACAGACGCAGCAGTTCTCATTTTTGCAAACTATACATTATTACAAGGAAAAATATTACCACACGAGGGAAATCATTGTTGTCCATGAAGATGTGAAAAAATAGGCATAAATCTAGCTTACACATTTACCCAAATTATTATACACCTGTTTAACCGAAGCTAATTTTTTATTGAAAATAAATGCCTTTCTGATCTGATATGTGGTGGGGAAGGGGAATAGAGTGAGTTCGGCAAATGGGGGATTCTAACTGCATCAAAACTTTCTGCCACATGCGTCACTTCCACACTATTAGTGCTGTTAACAATCCAGATTCTTCCGGGATTTTGTCTGGACCAATCAGACGTCAGTGGGTGTAAATAGCCTCCGCCAACATGGTTTATGAATAAACTATCTTTTTGGTTGATATCTTGAAGAGGGAAACACATTGACTCTATGATTGATTGGATAGTTTGATCCAAACTCTTCCGATATTAACCAATAGCGTGAGTTCAAGGTGTTTCTGCTTGACTGACCAATGACAGAAGGCGAGAGTGTTCTGGTCAGAAAAGATAATCAAATGTTGTTGGTGTGTGTGGATGTGACTTGAGATGGTTGTAGGGAAATATCAGCGGGCGGTGTGTGTGTGTGTGTGAGAGAAGGTGACTGCAGTAATAATAGTTACTGTGACACTGGCACACTCTCACATGACCGATCGCAGCAGCTGCATGCGTGAAACACACGGTGTGTGTGTGTGAGATCTCTGTGTGTCTAAACATGGTGTGGAACAGCACAAGGGTCACATGCTTTTGTTCTTCTCTCCGTCCCGGTCCGGTTTCACTCCAAACATCAGTCGAGAGTCCAAACCCTGTTCTGTTTCTCTCAGGACGACATGAGCTCACGAACAGCAGAGTTTACATCAGTTTACATCAGTTTACATCAGTTTACAGTCTCACTGTCAGTCAGTGCGCAGATGTTTTCATCCAACATGATTTATAGTCGAGAGATGTCAACTTTCCTCTTTACCATAGATGTCATTAAATCTCAACACATTTATTAAATGGTAATGCTCATATTAATCATGGCTTTTCATCTGAATTTCATCTGTCTATTTTTTTGTCATTGGATAATAGTGATTACTGAACATTTACTTTGTTGAATATTAAAAGATTTATTAAATGTAGTTATATTTTTGTTTTGATACTGATCTTTTTATTTTGTTTTATTTTCTCTACTTTTTGTTATTTTCTGTACTTTCGATTTTATTTTGTTTTGTTTATTTTATTTTCTGTTGTTTTTTTTGAGATGGAGATGGAGTGTGTGTTAGTGTGTTCAGTTGGAGTGTGTTCAGGTGGAGTGTGTGTTAGTGTGTTCAGTTGGAGTGTGTTCAGGTGGAGTGTGTGTCAAGCCTGTTTTATGCTTCTGCGTCGAACTGCCGCCGTAGCTACGTCGTAGGCTGTGTGTAGCGCGCGTACCCTACGGCGTACCCTGACGTGCACCTCTCCAAAAATGTAACAACGCGTCAATTCCACGCGGACACAAGCGCTGTGATTGGTCTGCCAGAACCCCTCCCTCGGGGTTTCACACGCTCCCTAGGTACGCGTCAACGCGGACAACGACACAGAAGTATAAATTAAAACCAACACGTTGCCTACGGCGTATAGGCTCCGGCGTAGGTCCGACGCAGAAGTATAATGAGGCCTTTAGTGTGTTCAGTTGGAGTGTGTTCAGGTGGAGTGTGTGTTAGTGTGTTCAGGTGGAGTGTGTGTTAGTGTGTTCAGGCGGAGTGTGTGTTAGTGTGTTCAGGTGGAGTATGTTCAGGTGGAGTGTGTTAGTGTGTTCAGTTGGAGTGTGTTCAGGTGGAGTGTGTGTTAGTGTGTTCAGTTGGAGTGTGTTCAGGTGGAGTGTGTGTTAGTGTGTTCAGTTGGAGTGTGTTCAGGTGGAGTGTGTGTTAGTGTGTTCAGGTGGAGTGTGTGTTAGTGTGTTCAGGTGGAGTGTGTGTTAGTGTGTTCAGGTGGAGTATGTTCAGGTGGAGTGTGTTAGTGTGTTCAGTTGGAGTGTGTTCAGGTGGAGTGTGTGTTAGTGTGTTCAGTTGGAGTGTGTTCAGGTGGAGTGTGTGTTAGTGTGTTCAGTTGGAGTGTGTTCAGGTGGAGTGTGTGTTAGTGTGTTCAGGTGGAGTGTGTGTTAGTGTGTTCAGGCGGAGTGTGTGTTAGTGTGTTCAGGTGGAGTATGTTCAGGTGGAGTGTGTTAGTGTGTTCAGTTGGAGTGTGTTCAGGTGGAGTGTGTGTTAGTGTGTTCAGTTGGAGTGTGTTCAGGTGGAGTGTGTGTTAGTGTGTTCAGGTGGAGTGTGTGTTAGTGTGTTCAGGCGGAGTGTGTGTTAGTGTGTTCAGGTGGAGTATGTTCAGGTGGAGTGTGTTAGTGTGTTCAGTTGGAGTGTGTTCAGGTGGAGTGTGTGTTAGTGTGTTCAGTTGGAGTGTGTTCAGGTGGAGTGTGTGTTAGTGTGTTCAGTTGGAGTGTGTTCAGGTGGAGTGTGTGTTAGTGTGTTCAGTTGGAGTGTGTTCAGGTGGAGTGTGTGTTAGTGTGTTCAGGTGGAGTGTGTGTTAGTGTGTTCAGGCGGAGTGTGTGTTAGTGTGTTCAGGTGGAGTATGTTCAGGTGGAGTGTGTTAGTGTGTTCAGTTGGAGTGTGTTCAGGTGGAGTGTGTGTTAGTGTGTTCAGTTGGAGTGTGTTCAGGTGGAGTGTGTGTTAGTGTGTTCAGTTGGAGTGTGTTCAGGTGGAGTGTGTGTTAGTGTGTTCAGGTGGAGTGTGTGTTAGTGTGTTCAGTTGGAGTGTGTTCAGGCGGAGTATGTTCAGGTGGAGTGTGTGTTAGTGTGTTCAGTTGGAGTGTGTTCAGGTGTAGTGTGTGTTAGTGTGTTCAGGTGTAGTGTGTGTTAGTGTGTTCAGGTGGAGTGTGTTCAGGTGGAGTGTGTGTTAGTGTGTTCAGGTGGAGTGTGTGTTAGTGTGGTGAACTGTTAAAGCACACTTGTGTTCAGGTGGAGTGTGTGTTAGTGTGTTCAGGTGGAGTGTGTTCAGGTGGAGTGTGTGTTAGTGTGTTCAGGTGGAGTGTGTGTTAGTGTGTTCAGGTGGAGTGTGTGTTAGTGTGTTCAGGTGGAGTGTGTGTTAGTGTGTTCAGGTGGAGTGTGTGTTAGTGTGTTCAGGCGGAGTGTGTGTTCAGGTGGAGTGTGTGTTAGTGTGTTCAGGTGGAGTGTGTGTTAGTGTGGTGAACTGAGACGCTGAGCCACTGAGACGCTGAGAGACAGACTGAGCCACTGTTGGTCAGGTCTGAACACGACACGTTTGATCGCTCATATGATTTATTATTGCTCATAATGTTAGACAGAAATAAACAGGGTAAATTAATCGTTTTTCCACCTGGATCTTATGAAAGAGTTACTAGAAAAGCACATTAATAATGCAGACCTTCTCATGTCAGTGTTTGTGCAGAAGAGTTTGTCATGTGAGAATTAGACACTGTAAATCCTCTGGTCTCGCAGGTCAAAGGTCACAGCAGAACCACAATCCAGATAGGGGTCGGGTGAAGACTTGTGCATTTGATTTATTAAATATTTTAGCTGAATGATGCTTTCAGATTAGGGGTGGTCAGTATGGAAAATTTTATATTAATATATAAAAAAAAAAAAAATTCTGATGATTTTCATATTTCTATAGTTAGCTTATAATTTAAGATTATAAAATAACTTTTTCATTAATGCATTATATTTTTCAGCTTAAATTGATTTCTTTAAAAGGGCACATTTTCAAATGTATGCATTATATTTTATGTCAAATTCTTGCATTTAATCAATAAATGCAGTTATAATAATAAGACACTAAAGTAAGTTGCCAATCAAATGAAAAAATCCATCTGTGCACTGCAGAAGTGGCACAGAAGCTGCATTTAGTAGATGTATTTACACTGAAATCACAATTGCATAATAATGCTATGAGATTAATAGTTAAAAACAATATTTTGAATATCGAAATATGAAATAAATGTATAATGAAATACTAAAACCATCAGTAAGAGGCGATAAGTAACTGTGTTAATGAGTGAGTCATTGAATCATTCATTCAACCGATTTGTTCAAATGCTGAATCATTCAGGAATGAAGCAAGTGACTCTTTATGAACGAATCATTGAATAATTGATTCGTTCAGAAAACCTCATTCGTTCAGTAATGAAACTTTGCTGTGTGTTGCTCGGATGCGCACGACAATTCTGTTGCGGCTTTGGTTGGAACTGTTTTCATTGTTGAAACAGACAATACTGTGTCTAAAATATAACTACAATATCAACTTATTGAACCCTTGTATAAAATCAATATCACATTTGATATTTGGGAAAATCTGAACTCTTGTTTGTGTGACACTGCTACACAATTACAACTACACAATTATTCGACACAAACTCATAAACGGGCTCATGTAGGGTTTCGGGGTCGTTATACTCGACTCTATCGCAGTGTAAGTGCGCACTTGTGTGTTTTTTGTAAAGTGAGAATCGTACAGTTTCCACATTGTTAAAGCAACACTGAGGATCTGATCTGATCGTCTGGCCCAGCCCTGCTTGAGCCGGTGTTTTCACAGAGATCTCAGAAGCTCAGCAGGTCAGTGTGTGTGTGATGGATGAATCCTGACTCCTGTGTGAACTCACTGAGGTCAGAGAACTGTGTGTCCGCGAGATTTACTCCCTACACCTGGAGAACTGAACAACCTGATCCTCTCTCTCTCCCTCTCTCTCTCTCTCTCTGTCTCTCTCTCTCTCTCTCTCTCTCTCTCTCTCTCTCTCTCTCTCTCTCTCTCTCTGTCTCTCTTGCACTCTCTCTCTCTCTCTCTGTCTCTCTTGCACTCTCTCTCTCTCTCTCTCTCTCTCTCTCTCTCTCTCTCTCTCTCTCTCTCTATATATATATATATATATATATTTCTTTATAATTGACATCTCTGCAGTTTGGTAAATCCATGTTTACACTGACTGATACACTGACATACATAAATATATTTTTATCTCAGGAATCTGTTTGCCGGTCTGTAAAGATGAATGTTGATCTCGACGCTGTTCACCTCGACCGAGAACAGAACGTGTAAATAAAGAGAAAGGAAAGCAGTGTTTAACAGCTGAACTCCACAGATCTTAAACTCCTTCAGTTCTGAGTTATGTGTGTGTGTGTGTGTGTGTGTGTGTGTGTGTGTGTGTGTGTGTGCGTGCGTGTGTGTGTGTGTGCATGTGTGTATGTACGTGTGCGTGCGTGTGTGTGCGCGTGCGTGTGAGCGTGTGTGTGTGTGTGCGTGCCTGCGTGTGCGTATACGTGTGTGTGTGCGTGTGCGCGCGCGTGTGTGTGTGTGTGTGTGTGAGTGAGTGCGTGTGCGTGTGCGCGTGTGTGTGTGTGCGCGTGTGTGTGTGTGTGTGTGTGTGCGTGCGCGTGTGAGCGTGTGTGTGTGTGCATGTGTGTGTGTGTGTGTGTGTGTGTGTGTGTGTGTGTGTGTGTGTGAGAGTGTGTGTGTGAGAGTGGGTGCGTGTGTGTGTACGTGTGTGTGTGTGTGGTAGTCTCAGGTTTCTGTGACCTTGCCGGTTGGTCATCTCTGATCTACACAGTGTGTGTTGCTTTAGTGTGATTGACTGCTGCACTGAAGTGTGTTGCGTCTCGTTGTGTGTGCAGCAGTGTCTGTGTGTTTATAGTTTATAGTGTGTGTTATTAACATCATTGTAATGTAAGCAGTGAAGCTGCTGTTCTGTGTCTGAGTGAATGTAAGCTGACGTCATGCTGATGTTTACTAATGATCATGAGTATATTATGAGTATATCATACCCAGATGAGCATATTCGTTTGTTTTTCAGTTTTAATCTGCTTTATTAGCTTGATAAATAATTGTAAATCTGAATTGCCAAACCCCTGTGTACTGTGCAAAACTATATATATATATATACATGAAGATGAAGTGTCATCGCTGTGCCATGAAGAATAAAAACAGATGTTTTGTGTTTATATCACAAATGGCCTTTAAAAGAGCAGCACTGTTATTATTAATGAACCTGTGCGTTCTGCTTTATCAGCATGATAAATGATAGTGTGTTTTTATTGCTGAAGTGTTTATATCTGAGCTTCATACAGAGAAAACACTGCAAAAACAAGAACGGTGGAAAATATCTGTGCTGTATATCAACTGATGGATGTGTAATATTATATATTATTGCAAACTCGGTTACACTTTATTTTAAGGTGTCATTGTTACAGTGTAATTATATATTTAAGTACTGAGTAATAATAATTTACTACATATTCTTACTATAGGGTTAGGGTAGGATTAGGGTTTGGTTGAGGGTTAGTTGCATGTAATTATGCATCATTTACTGTTATTATTACTATGGTAACTACATGTAACATTTGTAACAAGGACTCTGTAAAATAAAGTGTTACCCAAAACTCTATATGAACTATATAGCAGATCTCAACGGCTTTATTCTTTAAATTGTTACAAATTGCAACTATATTAGTGCACAGCTCTTTATATAAAGTTAGATTTGTAAGTTTGTCCAACTTTATTCACATAAACACAGTCATGTGTTTTTTTGAACGTCTAAATATGTGTTCAATGTCAGACTCCAAAATGTGTTTATTTGTTATTGTTAAAGCCATTATTTTTATATGGAAAAAGTTGGATTTTATTGACAAAATATTTTAGTTTGTCTTGTATATATTTTGGTGAGATCAGGTGACATTTTATGTATTATGCCATTTCATGGTCATGTGACCTATGGGGCATGTTGTCACAGTTCATTTCCATTCTCTCGGGGTAAACAAAGAAAAAAACACACACACACACTGTAATAACGAAACAAGAACACATACATTTTACTGGGCGTGGGAAATTAATGTGGGAAATAAATAAATACTCTGACCCCCAAATGGATTTCCACAAACTGAGAAATTCCTATCATTTTTTAATATCTAATACTGATATAATATTAATTTCAAGTGTTTATTCAATCACATCTGCTGTTGTTTATGCTTTTATGAATCTGTGGGTCGTCTAAACGATTCTGTGCCGATCATGATATACGCTGTCTGATTCAGGGTTATTATAGAATAGAAAATACAATTCAAAATAATAATGTATATTTTAGGATATTAGTTTTTACAGTAAGTTTATTAGAGCAAGAAAACACTATTTCATTATTTCTATTTAATGTTTAATTCGATGTGTTACTTGCCGTTTCTAATCATTTCTGAGATTTTCTATCAGTTTCTGAGTGGAAATTGTTTTAAAGTGAATCCTTCACAGTTTTATTTCTTCAGCGTATGGTAATATTGTTTGCCTGTAGTGAAACGTGATTCTCTGTCACGATCGGTCCTGGCGACATCAGTCTGTCTCAGAGACTCGTGGGTATTTGTGATAATCTTGTCAAGGCCGAGAGCATCTGTGGCTTTATCTTCTTGGCAGCTGTGATATCAGAACAGTACGAGCTGTTCTTCACACACACACACACACACACACACACACACGCTGATGAATCACTAACATTAACACACACTCACAGATCTTCACACTCTCGTCTCTCGTGTATTTGAGCCGTTTTTGCACATTAGAGTGAAATCGATCATTAGTGATAAAGTATAATCCTCTGTAACTTATGAAATCTGCTTTATTATGAAGATATTGTGTGTTTAATTGCTGGTGAAGAACTCCTGAATCCTGAAGTTTATTTCCATCGCAAAACTCACTCCAAATTACATCTGCTCACTGTAAAACACGCTTGTTCAATCAAATATCCTCATTGGATCGTGATCTGCACAGAATCATTTAGACGATCCACAGATTCATAAAAGCATAAACACATCAATATTAGGCGCATTAAAAAATTATAGAGGAATTTACACCAAAATATAGTCACGTTTATTTGTAAAGCGCTTTTCACAATACACACTTGCATTATATATTTAATATAGATGAATCCTTGTTAAAGCTTAAGAAGTTGTTCAGTCAAAGCAGATGATGTTAATGTTCATAATATCTTTTATTGTGTATGATTTTGATGTGAATCTGTGTGTCTGCAGGGAACGTGTTGGACACGATGTTACAGAGGAATTCTGGGAAGGTTTCGGCGGCTGGCAGCGAAACACCTGTGATTCCAGAGAGGATGTTATTATGCCACTGTTATCATCACTGTCCTGAAGACTCCACCAACAACACCTGCAGGTACAGCACACACACACACGTACAGCACGCACGCACAGACAGACAGACAGACACACACACTCACTCACTCACGCACTCACACGCGCACTCACACACAGACACACACACACTCGCACACACTCGCACACACATGAACGCACACACACACAAGCGCATGCACGCACACACACAAACACACACACACACACTCACTCACACACACGCACTCACACACACACTCACACACACACACATTTACCACAGTAACAGCAGTCAGCCTCAGGTGTATGTCAGGATATTAACATTAAAATGCAATTAAAATGTTAAAATGTTAAAATTAACAAAATTGATTTTATACAAAATGTATATAAAAACGTGTGTGTGTGTGTGTGTATATATATTAGTAGTAGTAGTGTAGTACTGCTGGTTATAGAGGTCAGAGTGTGTAGGTTTAGTTTACCCA
>JAJAQA010000025.1:1630000-1652500 GCA_021464565.1 Rutilus rutilus | reverse complement strand
ATTGAACATTTTTTTTTTTACAATTATTAATGCATTTAACGCACCCGCTAGAATACAGTTAGAATTACCCTCAAATTCAAGATATTGAGGCAAAAATACCCCTGTATGAATTTTTAATCTCATATTTATATTAATATCCTCCTGAGACCCAGAAAGAAAATAGTTTTTGAATTTAGTTTTTATCATGTCATCACATTGTTTAGAGCGTAAGAAACAAATGGTAAAAAAACATTTTTGAAAAATGATATTTTATTCATACGTTATGCTATGTCCTCTGTAGGGGACACCAGGGCTCAGTTGTTTAAAACATAAAATGACATGAAATTATATGTATAGGCAAAAACAATGGGATTTTTTTTTTCAATCGCGAATAAATGTTGGGATTTATTTTAAAGGAGTCATAACCTAGTATTACATTGGATACCTACTGCTGTATTATAGTCTTTCAGGCCCTTCTAAAAAAGAAAAGTGGAAAAAAAATAAACACAGACCTACTTTTACCCTTATTTCTGAAGGCATTATTGTCTCGCGAGATCAATGCGATGTTTTGGCTGTCGTGGACGCTCTATATGGCTCTGCACGCCAGTTGAAAGTGTTGTTGGGACAGCGTCATTAAAAATGAATTTCATCCACTGGTCCCTGATAGTTTCGTCCGATTTTGGGAGATAAAACACATTTACATGTTTTTTATGGCAATCAACCACAGAGCAAGTCCGGTGTGCACTCGGTTTCTCCATCTTTCTCGACTGAACTGAATATGAGGGGGAGAGGGGAAGGGGGGCTTCCTGCTGCGGTGTCCATATATGGTATATCCTACTACCTCATGACGTCAAGAGGGAGCTGAAATCAAAATCTCGTATTTGAGTGCGCGTGCACGCGCGCTGGTTTATTTACCCTGAGGTAAACAAACGCTTCACTTTTAAATATCGGCTTCCCGGCCAGTGTATAATCGTTAGTCGATCATAACATACATTGATTCTCGTGGAAAAGTGAAAATTGCAGGTTATGACTCCTTTAACTAAAATTTGTATAAAGATGATTCTCAACTATGTTATGAAAGATATAACGGAATGAATTGATACAGCATTTTGCTTTACGCAATATGTGGGTAAAATGACCATAAATTAACATTCCCATTCAATGCAATGTATCTATACACTGTATCTAATGTGCACAACAATGTGTTCTGGGAGCAACATTTAATGAAAAAAGTAGTGTAATAATTGGAGTAATAATTAGCAACATTTTAATAATAATATCTAATATTTCATAGGAATATTGATTATTTCCATATTCACGTGTTGTGTCTCCCAGAATGCCTGATAAACATGATGTAAGTCCTGATGTCTCTACAGTGGACACGTATGAAATCAACGCCCTGTTCTGGAACAGAAAGTAATTTTTTGATTTTGAAACCCCATAACGTTTTCCTGAGATGTTGGTTTATGAAATACAATTTGAAAAGTAGTCCGATTTAAATTATAATTACAATATAGTATCATATTTCCATAAGAGTGCTACATTTGATCACTAAATTAATGTCAGACATTTTTAAAGACCAAGGAGAAGTTGTTTTCATAGTGAAACCTCCAAACATTTGGTATCTCTGAAAAGTCCTGATTGTGCTCTTTGCAGGACGCCCAGGTGTGACATGTGACATGTACGGTGTCAGAGAAATGCACTAAAATATAATGTCCACTACAGTGGACAAAAGTCTATTCCTGGGTCCCAGGAGGATATGATATAGTTAAGCAATATCGTACGAGTAATGAGCTCAATATCACTTGAGTGCAAATGTGATATCGATTTTATTCAACAGTTTAATAAATAAGAAATTAATATTGTGTTCTATTTTTGGCACAATATTTTCTGTTTTTGCTCAATTTTGCCAACTAAAATATTACTTATAAAGCCAGAGCTAAACTGTTGTGCGTCTCCAAACAACACAGCGGTGTTTCGTTTCTGAATTTTGAACGAAGCAATCGGTGAACTAATGATTCAACGGTTCATTCATAAAGAGACCCTGCGTGTCAGTGTCCGTCCTAAACAGTGTGTGAGATTAGAATAAGTGTGTCCCTAAGCATAGTATGCAGAAAAGAGTATTGCAGAAGTGCCCTGATGATCTACTTTTTCCGCTGGATTTTCGAAGTGTGGATCCGTGCTCAATATAACAGCTAATATTACCCACAATCCATTGCGCTTTGGAGGAGGAACTACAAATTCCAGAATGAATCAGCTGCTTGAACGAATCGAATGCATGACTCAATGACTCACTCATTTAGACATTTACTGCCACCTACTGGCAGTTTTAGCTTCTTATTTAGAGTATCATTAAAATATATTTAATATTTCCATATAAAATTTTTACTCATTAAAGGTATAGTTCACCCAAAAATGAAACTTCTGTCATCATTTACTCTCCCTCATGGCTTAAAGTTAAGCTCCCTTAAAAGGCTTAAATGTAGTCTAAAAGTTTATGTGTAATACATTTTATGTTGAGTCAAATAAAATACTTTATTTGAAAAATAAAAAGCTATTTTTTGTAATGTAATGCTTTAATTTAATGTAATAATGTAATGTATCTGATGCTTTTCTCATTTAACACAATAATGACTTTAAACTAATTTTAATGACTTTAAATTAGATAATGAATCGTGTAATTGCTTAGATTAAAAATTGTAATCGCTTGATAGCCCCTAATAAATGACAATGTAATAAAATAACACACATTATACAAACACTTCATATTTTATGTTATTAGACAGTTTGTTAATTGCATTTAATAGATGAGTAAAAACATTAGCAGTTGGTGTGTAAAAGGTGTTTTTATGCATGTGTGAGTTTTCATTGCGACCGGAGTGCTTTGAACCAGTGAATCGTTTTGTGAATCAGTTGATTCACTGTTCGGAAAAGCATCGTTTGTCTCATCATTAACATCATGGGCTCTATCATACATCTGGACCAATGCAGCGCCAGCAAGTGTGTTTTGCTAGTTTCAGCCCGACGCAGTTTTCATTTCACCTCCTGCGCCACGTTGTTTAAATAGCTCATTTGTGTGCCCATGGCCTGCTGGTCTGAGAACGAGTGTGTGTTCTGGCGCATTGTTGGAGCGTTGCTATTTTGAGGAACTGAAATAGACTGAGCCGTTGACCAACTGAGACCTGGGATAAAGTCAATGGCGCAGTGTTTTTTTATTTTATTTAAAGAGCACGTTAGTAATATGAGCCTATAGGGAGGTCCACAACGCACACACACTCTGCTTATTACACACACACACACACACAGTCTGCTTGTTACACACACAGGGACGCAGCAGCACACAAACCAGCCAAATTGTAAAAATAAAAGGATTACAATGTAAAAGATTAATATTGTGTACATAAAGATATGGTGGAATCCGGCTTGTCCCGTAGATGATCTGCTTGTGCTTTAACCTCACACAGACACACACACACACACACACACACACACACACATACACACACACACACACACACACACCTTTAATCTCACTCGTGAGCAGATCCGTTTCCTCACTTGAGAAGCGTTCATTCTTTCCTCTTGCTAATTCCTCCATGTAAATAGCGAATCCGCCATGGTGCGAGCGCAACTGGCTTTTAAAGGGAATGGGAGATGAGACTCTGATTGGTTTATTTCACGTTACGACTGAAACACACCCATTACTCATGAAGAGAATAGAGACAACCCTTTTAGACCATGCGCCGGGAGCGCCGACCATTTTTCCCGTTGTTAAACTAGCAAAAGTGGATTCGGACACGCCATAAGTGCACTCGCGCTTTAGACCATGAGCTTAGATCGTTAAAATAGGACCCCATGTCTTTTTGTCTTCTGTTAACGTGTTTCTCCCCGTGATCTGGTCACAGGTGCAGCGAACCATCGCCAAGCAGATCCAGATGGTGAAGCAGATCGGGAAGGGCCGGTACGGAGAGGTGTGGATGGGCCGATGGAGGGGTGAACGAGTCGCTGTCAAGGTCTTCTTCACCACAGAAGAGGCCAGCTGGTTCAGGGAGACCGAGATCTACCAGACCGTCCTGATGAGACATGAGAACATACTGGGTACGACACATCACATCACATCACATATATACACTACCGGTCAAAAGTTTTAAATCGGTACGATTTTTAATGTTTTTAAAAGAAGTCTCTTCTGCTCACCAAGGCTGCATTTATTTGATTAAAAATACAAACAAAAACAGCCATATTGTGAAAAATTATTCCAATGTAAATCAGCTGTTTTCTATGTGAATATACAGTAAAGTGTAATTTATTCCTGTGATCAAAGCTGAATTTTCAGCATCATTACTCCAGTCTTCAGTGTCACATGATCCTTCAGAAATCACTCTAATATGATGATTTGATGATCAAGAAACATTTATGATTATTATCAATGTTGAAAACAGTTTTTTACATTTTTATTTCACGATGCTATGATGAATAGAAAGAAAGAACAGCATTTATCTGAAATATAAAGCTTTTGTAACATTAAACACTACCCTTCAAAAGTTTGGGGTCAGTAAGAATTTTTATTTTATTTTTGGGGGAAAGAAATAAAATAAATCAATACTTTTATTCATCAAGGATGAGTTAAACTGATCAAAAGTTACAGTAAAGACATTTATAATGTTAGAAAATATTCTATTTTAAATAAATGCTGTTCTTTTGAACTTTCTATTCATCAAAGAATTTTGAAAAAAAATTGTACACAACTGTTTTTAACATTGAAAATAATAATGAATGTTTTTTGAGCATCAAAACATCAAATTAGAGTGATTTCTGAAGGATCATGTGACACTGAAGACTGGAGTAATCACAGGAATAAATTACAGTTTAAATATATTAAAATAGAAAACAGTTCTTTTAAATTGTCATAATATTTAACAATATTACTGTTTTTTTAATTATGAAATAAATGCAGCCTTGGTGAACAGAAGAGACTTCTTTTAAAAACATAAAAAATCTTACCGATCTAAAACTTTTGACCAGTAGTGTGTGTGTGTGTATATATATACATATATACTGCCGTTCAAAAGTATGGGATCTGTATGATTTTTTTATGTTTTTAAAAGAAGTCTCTTCTGTTCACCAAGGCTGCATTTATTTCATAATTAAAAAACAGTAATATTGTGAAATATTATTACAATTTAAAATATATTTTTTTCTATTTAATATAACAGTGTATATATATGTGTGATATCACACTGTTTAATCAATTATTTTCATGTTGTTGTTCGCAACAATCTTGTTTTATTGTACCGATTTATTAGAATTTGTAGCATTTATAACAAATATACATAAAATCCACTTTTGTTGTATGAAATAAAATTCAATATTTACCAAAATTCCCGCCAGGATTCATCGCGGCTGATATAAAAGGCACGGGCTCGTGGACGCAGCTGTATCTGATCACAGACTATCACGAGAACGGCTCGCTGTACGACTACCTCAAATCCACCACGCTGGACACCAAAGCTCTTCTGCGCTTGGCGTACTCGGCAGTCTCGGGCCTCTGCCACCTTCACACCGAGATCTTCGGCACGCAGGGCAAACCGGCCATCGCTCACCGAGACCTGAAGAGCAAAAACATCCTGGTGAAGAAGAACGGCACCTGCTGCATCGCTGACCTGGGGCTCGCCGTCAAATTCATCAGGTGATGCACACTATACATCTGTTTTACTAGATTTATATCACCCATCATATCAGTTATCAGTGGAACATTTAAATTAAAGAATGGTTAAAGAATTTTTTCTTATACATATATATATATATATATATATAAAATCTATAAGCATATGTGATGGTTGTATTATTTATTTTATTTTATTACATTGTTTTATTTGTTTTAGACAAATATGTATATCAACCATCTTATCATTTTTGTGTCATGATTGTATTTGTAAGTTATATGAAACTATGTAAAAGTAAATCATGAAAAATTAATGTTTTCTCAAATATACAAGTATATGGAATAATTTTTTTTTTTAAATTTTACATAATTTATATATATAATGTGTATTTATATTTATATTAGTTTTTTTAAGTTATGGTTGATAACTGATATACTTCTAAACTTACACATATAAATCATAGAAATTATAGAACATAGAAATTATACTTATATTGTATATATAGATATATATAGGGAGAGAGAGTACTATTTTATATTTATATATATATGTATATATATATATATATATATATATATATATAATAGTACTCTCTCTCCCTATATATATCAATTTTTTTATATATCTGTTTTTTTAGAAAACATTTTTTATTTATGTGTAATTTTAGAAGTATCATATCAGTTATCAACCTTAACTTAAAAAAAAAAATTATTACAGAATTGTTTACAGAATAGAAGAATTTACAGAATTATTAATATTATTTATATATATATATATATATATATATATATATATATATATATATATATATATATATATATATATATTCATTTATTTATTTATTATTAATTACATATGGCAAAATAAACAAAAACAAATTATAACCTCATGGTTGTCAATTATGATGTAGCCGCAGTTAAATATGTTGCATATCAAACACAGTTGTGTTGTGCAGGAGCCGTCAGACTGACGATGTTAGACGTTTAACTGGCTGGTGTTGATCTGTTCTCAGTGACACTAATGAAGTGGACATCCCGCCCAACACACGGGTCGGCACCAAACGCTACATGCCTCCTGAGGTCCTGGACGAGAGCTTGAACCGATGCCATTTCCAGTCCTACATCATGGCCGACATGTACAGCTTCGGCCTGATCCTGTGGGAGATGGCCAGGAGATGTGTGTCCGGGGGTGAGTTCAGCACACACACACACACACACACGGCTGCACGATTAATCGCAATTTACATGAAATCGCACTTAAGCCGATTTGGCTTATCGCGATTTTGAAATCTCAACCGAGTTGAGCTGCGCTGTGATTGGTCAGCAGAAATGGAATGTAATTTTAGAGGCGTAGCAAGTTGTGATGTTTTTATCATGAACGGGATATTTGTTTCCTTTGAATAATGTATCTGTAAGACTATCTGTAACATTTATTTAGATTTCATCTCAAATGTTGCTGTTTTTAATCCTCATCCTCATGGTTGATGTTGTCCTGCAGGGATTGTGGAGGAATATCAGCTGCCGTATCATGATCTGGTGCCGACAGACCCGTCCTACGAGGACATGAGGGAGGTGGTGTGTATCAAGAGACAGAGACCCTCGTTTGCAAACCGCTGGAGCAGCGATGAGGTACAAAGTTTCCCTTCTTAACCCTCTAAATTAACATGATCAAAACTTTGCTGTCACACTTAGGGTGTATTCACACCTGCCTTGTTTGGTACGTTTGAATCGAACTCAAGTTGGTTTCCCCCCTTGGTGCGGATCTTTTGGGCAGGTGTGAATACAGCAATCGGGTGCGGACCAAACAACCGAACCGAGACCCGGCTGAAGAGGTGGTCTCGGTACGGTTCCAAACCAACTCTGGTATGGTTCGTTTACGGTGTGAACATGAACCGACCCAATTGCTGGAAATAACGCATAAAAATACTGATGTGTTCAGCAAGTTTAGCGAACGGATGAAGGAGAGGGGATATAAGCGGTCTCCCGCACAGTCCGGCACGCTGTCTGTGCACACGATACTGTTGCACATCAGGACATTCACAGAGCGTTCTCTTTTGTCTTATCGCGCTTAAATGGTTTAAAAGCATTTGCATGAATAGGAGCGTGATCATATAATGTAATGGTAGTTTAAAAATCCTATTACAACATCGTATAGACGACATTGTATCATATGATGCTCATTAGATTCTTCATATTGCGTTTGTAGAGAATAACACCAAATCAGTAAAAGAACAAATATTGCATTATGAAATATCTCCATACTGAGGCTGTTTTTGCACTTCCTGCTTTTCCCTGCTTGAGAATTCCTGTCCAATGAATGGATGACCTTAGCACACGTGTGGTTTTGTTTACACATTTTGATTCATTTGCAAAAAGAGCAGTGTGAAAGCGAACCGTACCAAACAAAAAAAAAATCAACATTGTATTTGGTCCGGACCAAAGTGACCTCCTGGTGTGAATACACCCTACATCTCCTACATGCCTTACCCGACTTGGACTTATACCGACTTGGACTTACTCTCACTTTGACTTCTCCCGATTTGGATTTATACCAACTTGGATTTACCCGACTTGGACTTATTCTCATTTGGATTTATACCAACTTGGACTTATTCTCACTTGGACTTAACCCGACTTGGTTTTATTCTGACTTGGACTTCACTCAACTTGGACATCTCCTGATTTGGACTAATCCCGATTCGGACTTATCCTGAACTGGACTAATCCCGTCTTCATCCAAGGGCTGCCACTTCCACTCCAGCAGTGACTACCGCTTCAGTATTTTGATTGAAGATTATGAGGCACAAAAGTCAACTAGATTGCTCTTTAACGAGCACCAATTAACTTATTTTACCTTAGTAGGCTTACACCTACTCCATTAAACTCCTTTCTAAGCCAATTCCAAATTAGTGTTTTTCCAGCTATTTTTCATTTGTGTCAAATGTCCTTTTTAATTTTTATTATATTTACCTTTTTTTTTTTTTTTTGGTTTAGTCAAATTTTAATTGACTACTTGAAGGTTTGATTACAATGTAGGGCGGGGGTTGGATGGTTGTGGTTTGCTATTGGCTGATCTCATGTGAGTGACAGGTTGCCCCGCCCACATCATCAGAGAAGAGAAGAGATGCTGCAAGAGGAACTTATTCTGATTCAAGATTACCAGGAACATGAGTTCAACACATTCAATGATGTGCACCGATAAATCGTTTATATTAAATATCAATATTCCAATAAAAAATAAAATAATGGTTCACTTTCCTGCAAAATTGCTGGAATCAATCAGCAACAGTTTCCAACTACGAAACTCTAAAATACAAACACAGGCCTTCATAATGACTATTTTAGTTTGAAAGTACACTTATTGTCTACCTCAATCAGTTCAAAACAAATTCTGTTGTATAAAGCACTGTATCACTAATCTTGCTGTGTGTGTGTGTGTGTGTCCAGTGTCTGAGGCTGATGGGTAAACTGATGACCGAGTGTTGGGCTCACAATCCGGCGTCCCGTCTGACCGCCCTGCGTGTGAAGAAGACGCTCGCCAAGATGTCCGAGTCTCAGGACATTAAACTGTGACACTGAGAGTCTGAGGAGACGCTGGATGAGGGGATTTATCCTGCTTTCTGTGAAAGCTCCCGCAGACGAGTGGACAATCCTTCAGATAAACTCACTGACCATCCAACACAATCAACCAGAAACACACTACATCTGTAACTCAGTCTTTAAATATTCATGAAGGCTTTTTTATGACGACAAAAACCCCCAAATGATTCCGTAAAAATGCATTTTCAAACTTTCACCCCCGAACAGCGTCCGACATTGAACATGAAACACTTTCATCATATTCTCCAGAAGACAAACGTCCAGCACCAGGTTTTACCGTCCAGTCGTTTCATCGCTCAATTACGTCCTTGTAAAATATGAATGTAAATATTGAATGTCATGAGTTACAGAAAAATGTTTTCTTTCATCACGTGAACGTTTGTACAGGATGTTTTGTTTTTATGTTGACTTGTGCCTTATTTAACACACATGTAAAAGTTTAATATTTGATAGTTCTGTGTAAATGGAGTGAAAAATAAATGTACGTGTTTAACATTCCCCTCCTTTAATAAAGTGAATTCAAATCTGATTTCAAGTTTTTTTCATATGCAGCGAAATCTTTGCTTGAATTATAACTATTTCTTAAACTCTAGTAACAATGTAGATTTTTACAACATGACACATAATAACACCACTGATAAATTCACCCGACTTGGATTTCAAGAGTTAAAAATAATATTCATGGTGGTAAATTACACGAAATTAGAGGTTAAACTAAATCAAATGGAGGTTTAGTGCTCCCTAGTGGACAGTGTATTGCAGATCGTTATTTTGTAGATGTTATTTTGTCCATGATCGCGCACCGTAGTTCATCAGAAAATGGCCGACACTGCAGCAGGTAAGCGCGCGCTTCTCCTCTCAACTGTTTATTGTGTCTAAAAATAGGGATAAAAGTGTGTTTAATATGAGTTCTTCAAATATAAACGATTGTGGGTGGTATCAACACATGTATAATGCGTTGGTTGGGTTAATATGAAACTTTGAGTAGTTATCGTTTTACCTCGTGTCTCAGTGAAATTAGCATGCTAATGTAGCATCAAATCATTTGCATGTTTTCTCTCAGTCTTGTCAGTTTAAATATCAAGCGCATTCAGCTCTTTTTCTCTTGCTTTTGTGCTTTAACCGACACGTGCGTGTAAAATGAAGTCAAAATGCCCGTCTCGTCGAGTATCCTCATAAACGCAGTCTCTGAGAAAGAAAACGATGCATATCATTATATTGGATCTTAAAGTGACAGTAGCCTAATGTACCAGAAGCTGTTTGTCACCAATGTTAATCAAACAACAACGGAGAAACTCACATTTGTAGCTTTAACAAAGATAAAGTTAAATATCACTGATATTAATTATATTAGTTATATTTTATTTATACAATGAAGACTTTAATTGATTATTAAATGTCAGTAACTGCAGGGCTCAACTCTAAAGATTTTTTTCTATTCGGATGTTTACTTGCCCTGCCAATATTTTCACTGGACCACAAAAAAGTAATCAATGAAATTAAATAGGCCTAGTTATTATTATTATTATTATTATTATTATTTTTATTTTTTTTGATCCATGTAACCTTAATAAATAAGGGTATGTCTCCAAAAACGACCAGCCTAACTCACATACATTGTTTATATTTTTTAAAGATTGTCAGTAATAAAATACAAATTCGTTTCAGGTTTTTCATGTAGGTCTAAACTAGATTATTATCAGATACAGAAATGGGAATCAAATGTAAAATATAATATAGATAAACCCTTATTTAAGTTATTCAGTCAAGAGCAGTGAGCGAAACCTGTTCATTCTGTCTTCTATTAGAAAACTCTTCCCAGCCAATGGCACATTCTTCTGTGTTTTCACAGTTATACGGTAGGGAGCATCATACAGGACTACATTCTCTTCAATACATGACTCAATTACAAATAATTTAAGTCACTTGTCTCCACTTAGTGGCGAAACAATGTAATCGATAAATGCGTTATTTTAAGCACCAAGTTTCTATCAAAAGCTGATTTTGATCGCTATCGTAGACACCAGTGTAGACTTGTGCCGGTATTCGGTAATGCGATAAATCGCGGTAATGAATATGCACGATATTGTTATCGCGGGCACTTCAAAATACCGTGAAAAATAATAGATTCGAATTTAGATTTTTAGAACGCGCATTATAGCTTATTTTCCATCAACCGCTTAAACAAACACTGCGTATATGCTGCTCGAAACACGTGCACACTCTGATGTAAACAATTGCCACGTGTATAAGCATGCGGCCGTTGCGCACTTCTAGTCTAATGTAAACAGTCCTCACATGGAGAAGCAGCATGGTGGAAGGAGGAACGCCGCCGCCTACAGTCTATGGCCGCCGCCGATCTATCAGGATCCATCCCGCTTCTAAAAGCAGAGCTGCCAACTCGACGCATTCAGCGCGAGACTCTTCACACGCTCACGCCACACATCCGTTTCTCACGCAGAGAAAAATCGCGAAGCAAAGAGGACACGAAGACCGACAAACAAGACAGAGCAGGTTACTTTTGATATGAAACAGGAGAACAATTGTGTCACAGAACGTTACATTTAAACCATTTAATGACCAGCAGCATGTTAGATGACTAAAACAAATAGATAAAGAGGAGTATTTTGCTAAATATGTGCACTGCACTTTTTTACATATTTATTATATTTTTACTTGTGTCATTACATAATTGTTATTATAATGAAAACCACATTATATTTGATTTAATTAGTTATTTGTAACCTTTAATAATACCAGCTGATGGGGCTCTATATGGTTACATAGCATTATGTGAGATTTTTTTTTTCATGAGAAAAAAATAACATGTGGGCTATCTACTGTAGCCTTCCTAATATTTATCCAAAATTAGTCAGTATTGAATCAAGATTTAAATCAAATCCCAAGTATTGAATTGAAATCGTTAAATTTGTGTTAAGCAATACAAACAGTAGCCTACCAAACAGTCATTGTACCATGTAATCATTGTACCATGTTATCACTAAACTTAATAAAATATAAAATTCAGTTTAGTTACCAAATGTTTTGACAATCACAATTACACCTTGTGATGCAAGTTTTATTTTATTTTTTACACCCCCCCCCAATCCATCTGTTTCTCATGTGCAATTAAAATATCGTGATAATACCGTATACCGTGATAAAAGATCACTCAATTAATTGCAGCATGAAAATGTGATACCGGCACATGCCTACACCAGTGTTCATATTTGAACTTTAAACTTTTATCCCAGTACGTCTATGATGATTTTAACTATTGCATCACAGAAATAATGACACTATGAGGTTAAAAAGACTGTTTGTGTTTGTTTCATGACGACTCTCTCCGGGTCAGTGACATCACAGATCTGAATGTTGTGATATGATTTTGTCAAATGCGGAAGTTGTAGTTGTAGCGTCTATCAAGCAACAAACGTTAGCTTATTTCTTGCAGTCGTTATGGAACACAATTATTCTTTACCGATTGCAGCTGGTTCTGTCGACTAAGTATGCTTAATCTTATATTTTCCAAATGTAGCATTTGGTAATAGTTATGTTTATGTAAGGGAAGTATTATTGCTTTAGATTTGTGTTTAGTTTATTGACATTGTTTATCACGTCTGGTGTTTATGGCCATGTAAATAATTATAGCATGTGTTATACATAAAGATTAATCAGTATTTTGGCAAATGATGTGGGTATGTTCCAATGTACTCCAACTAGGGATGGGAACGACACGGGATTTGGGAAATCGACTGTCGAGGACCATGTGTCGACTTTTTGTCGGATTGTCGGCCTTTCTTTTCTTTTTAAAGGGGGGGGGGGGGGGTGAAATGCTTATTTTCACTCAATCTCCTGTTAATCTTGAGTACCTATAGAGTAGTATTGCATCCTTCATATCTCCAAAGAGTCTTTAATTTTATTATATTTATAAAAGACAGATAGGCTGTCCCGAGTCTTTCCGCAAAAAAACGAGCGTCTGGAGGCGGGCCGTGTGCTATAGCTGTGCTAACCGAGCTAACAACACACAGAGACATTTTTTTTAAGCAGTTTACTCACCGAATGCGATCGCGAACCTTTATCATTGTGACTGCTCGATCCGCATTAGACGATCTGCAAATCCGTCGATCTGGGCTTTGTTTATAAAACAATCATTGTCAAAATGCAGGGAACAAACAGTCTTACACAGCTCCGTTGATGCTCTGAAAAAACAAACTCCATCCACTGGTCCACTTAACGCTGGGTTCTTTGGGAATCTGTGCAGGGTTGTCTTGCCCTGGCATACAAAAACACACTTCTTTGGTGACATTGACTTCCAAAACCCGAGCACACAGCGCTTTGATGGCGTACTGCTTTCGCTATCTTGCTCTGGTCTACGAGTGCGCGCGCGCGTCTTTCCGGGAGAAGTGGGGTCAACGGTCAAGTGGCGATTCCATTTAGAAAAAATTGATTGTTTTATTTAAAATGTTTTATTTCATTATGGGAAAAGTGCCACTTTATGATGTGTATTTGAATAGGAAATGTAATAAATTAAAAGCCAAAAAAAAAAAAAATGCAATTTGGAAATCCCACAAGCCCCGCCCCCTCGACATGTCGACACTCTATTTTTTTTGTCGAGTGGAGCATGTGTCGAATGTCGGTCGTTTTGTCGACAAAAAGTCCCATCCCTAACTCCAACAATGCAATCCAACGGTCTCCATTGGCTGCCTCCTTGGCATTTATGACTTATAACAAAAGACAGAAAAATGTCTAAAAGCTGCTGTGTGACGAGGTGTGCAGCAAACAAGCTAAATAACCCAGAAATACATTTTGATAAGCTTCCGAACCGTAAAAGCCAGCCTTTAAAGAGACAAAAGTGGACACAGGCAATAAGACGTGAAGCATCAGCAGGAAGAATGGGTAAACTGGGATCCTGACACTCAGTGTGTCTACGTGTGAAGTAAAAATTTTGTCACTGGTAACTTAAGTCAAATGTCAGTTTTATATATTATATTTATGTAAGCTAAGCTGTAGCATTTTTTACAATATGTTGCGTTCCAGTGGGCGTAGTTCTCAGAGTAGTCCGAGAACTAGTTGCGCTCTGTCTCAATTGATCCACTTTTATGTCCTGAAACAACCGTTTTTTGGGGTCGACAGATTATAAGAATGTATTTCTGGGTTATTTAGCTTGTTTGCTGCACACCTCGTCACACAGCAGCTTTTAGACATTGTTTTGTCTTTTGTTATAAGTCATAAATGACAAGGAGGCAGCCTCTCCCAATGCAAAGTCAATGGAGACCGTTGGATTGGTCCCCCCCCCCCCCCCCGTGTGGGCGTGGCCTAAATACGCTCTGTCTCTATTGGCTGTGCAGAGGCTATTCCATTATTTATCCATGGCACATGCGTTCTGTTTATATGTAGCCTAAGTCATGTTGTTCAGTGACTGGCATTATTTAGGTATTTTATTTATTTTAGAAAAAAAATGTTGGCTGGTAAATTACAAAAAGGTCTCATTTGTTAATGTATGAACAGAGCAATAACGTTTGTGAATGTGAGTTAATAAAACATTTGTGTTGATATGAGTTCACAGTGCATTATCTAATGTTAACAGATCAGACGTTGAGATTAACTAAGATTAATAAATGCTGTAGATGTATTGTTCCTCCATGTTAACTAGGGATGCACCGACATAAATATGACTGAATTATTGGCTGATAAATCTAAATTCAAATTTTTATATAATTTTTGAGAGCCTGATTACAAAAGTCTCACCATTAAAAGCCACGTCCCAAACACACACTTCCCAAACACACACTTATAATGCTTTTATTATTATTTTCTGTAGCCGATATTACAGACTTGCGCTGCACATGTTGCACTTTACTGTACTTTCCTCTTTTGAAGTGATTTCAATCATATTTCAAGCAATTCAGAACCATCATGATGAACAGTTGCGCATCTGAAGGAAATCCATTATTTATTGGTTTTAATATATCTTAACGGGACGATAACATAACTTATCACGTCACACTAATGCTAACAACATGAAACCTTATTGTAAAGTGTTTTTTTTTTTTTTTTTTTATAAAGAAAGTTGGCCATAGGAGTGTAAAATGAATATTAAAATGTAAGGAATCTACCACAAAGTCTTTTTTTATTGAAGTGCAAATAGGTAGGCAGTTCATGTAGGAACAAAGTGCTTCTGCAACATTTAAAAAAAAAAAATCCCTGTATACAAAAATAATAATTTAACTGTAAAACAAAGGAAGAAATAATACATATTGCACTATTTTTAATAAACCTGTATAGAACTATCATTACTAATTTTGGCAAACAAAAAAAGAAAAAAAATGCCATATATCCCCCAAAAACTGCACAACTGTAGAGTAAAACATTAATTAAAAAAAAAAGTGATAAAAATGCATCTAAAAATGGACATGATTGTCACAAAATCACACTGTCTGGGTCCTCTGGGGAACTCAGAACAACTGCTAGCATAAAGTTTAAGGTAAAAATAACTGCCATTAAATTACAGTATCTTACTACTATGCAATTAGATAAACTGTTCATTCATTACATCACTTTACCTCTGTCTTTATCCACCTTTATCCTCTTCTCTTCTTTTTGGCTCTGTATATAGCAGAATAGGTAACTTGGCTAATGCTAATTTATAATGTGTCATGTAAATTCGGCCATCCGTCACAATCAGGAAACTTTCACCGCGTCTAGACCTTGCGCGAGCTGCCAGGCCCGTTTCTACAGGGGAGCATGTTAAGTGTGAGTGCGCCCTCAAACAAAAGCAATGCGGCGAGAGGCGACGCTACACAAAAAATTACCAACAACAACTGATCGCGCGTGCGCTGTTTCTGACGCACTTCAAGCACTCGCTGGGCGGGGAAAGATTGATGTGCCTGACCGGACTCGGGGGACTTGGTTGAATGAGACAACACGTGAGGGGAGGGGGGGAACAAAAGCAAGGAGGCGGAGGAGGCGGAGGAGGGCGCCAGCACAGAGAAGGCAAACAAGCACATTGGCGAAATCAGAATTAAATATAAACAATATATCGATATATACGATATGTCAAAATCCATATCGAGTTAAAAAAATATCTCGATATATCGTAAATATCGAGATATCGTCCACCTCTAGAATCTTAACTGGTTCAAACTAGCCCACTGTACTGTATATGCTTGTATGTTGAAGTGTTTGGGATGCGGCTTTTAAAGGAGAACTCCGGTCAATTTTAACATTGAGCTCATTTTTTGTACATTTGCATTTGGAGTGCTGTCAATACAGAGAACGACGACAAAAATCGGTGTTGCCTACACCGTGTTATCCTCGTTTTAAAATTTGCACCCTGTTGACTTCAATGGGGCAAGTTTTAAACCTGCTTTTAGCCTCTTAACATCCTTGATGTGTCATTACAAGTGCACAGCCATTTGAGTGATTCCTTCTGAGTGAACACGGGTGAATCTGACTGCAGTAGATGTGAAAGATATTAATAAAAATGATGTTATTTCAGCCAGCGCACATACCTGTATTTACATCCTGTTTTCGGTCGAAGTCCACAGTAATCGATTGTCGAGTTCACGCGCGTGATCATAGGTACTAAACCTATGCGTGTTGAACTCGACAATCTATTACTGTGGACTTCGACCGAAAACAGGATGTAAATACAGGTATGTGCGCTGGCTGAAATAACATCATTTTTATTAATATCTTTCACATCTACTGCAGTCAGATTCACCCGCGTTCACCCCGGTTCCCAAATTCCTAGTTGGGTCTGAGAGGGTCTGATTATAATTTCACAAAGTCATCTGAAGCCATTCCATAACTTAATGTGAGGGACAGAAGTCTATTTACATCATTAAATTAAAGTTTACGGAAACTGGTTTTCCCTCCTCTGTGGCTGTCAATCATTCTCCATTCAGTATTCAAACCGCGCGCGCATCTCGTCCGGTTACGACAGCATACATGCACGGTAAAACTCTCTCCAATATGATATTTTCACATTATAATGTGAACTTTTAAATGCGCACTTGTGAGACTCCTTGTTGCTTTGAGCACATCATTCTGCACCCGCGATGCGCATGCGTGCTTTGTGCGCTCTGTTTTGAAGCGTTTCATATTATCATGATTTTGCGCACTGAAAGATTATTAAAAGCCTATATTTTTTTATACCTAGCCTGCACAATACATTTAAAATAAGCATAATTTAATTGTATGTTATTTCTGTGTAGTGTAGTGTAGTGTAGGCTATATAAATATACACACTTCTGAATTCTTGACATTCATATATAAATATAAAATTGTGAAATGTATGATTGCCTGATTGAATTTTATGAGTACTAATAGTAATTTGTTTTTATTATCATGTTTAGATTTGATAAAATTACTGTGCAGATTTTCTCAAGAATTACTTTTTGCTGCTGATTTATACACTCACTAAGTTTAATAAAAATACATATTAATATATTTATATAATATTTAAAGGTGTTAACTGTAATCTTACAAACATGTGTTTGCATCCCTGTAGTTTACAAGTTGTAATTATGAGTTTAAGAGAGACTTTTTACAACAGAATCTCCTACTTATGACATGGCGTGAACACACCTAATGAGTTCACCTGACCTGGACGAATCAAACAATGAACCATATATAACTTTTTTTTTTAATTTTTTACTTGGTGTGACAAGAGCCAAGATTTATTCTGACCCTTGACCATATTTTCACCTTTTATTTCCTGTAAAGCTGCTTGTTCATATAAACGTCACATAAAAACACACACACACAAAAAAACCAAGACGCATCTGAATTCAGTGTTGCATATAAATATAATTTATTACTTGTTTAAAAATTCTTTCTTACATTTTGTACAGAAACTTCACAGAGGAGATGCAAGCTTTCGCAAATTACATCATGAACGTGCCATAAAAGAATAAGTAACATCCTCACTATAAATATAATAATCGCATGATTGATTGATAACTATGGAAAGCGACTGCTAGCATGTATAGTTAGTTTGATAAAGGATGCAGAATTTGCATAGACAGCTTTATAAATCTGGACAACTGAAGGTGGACGCTGGGAATCACAAACACACTCAATGGCTATTAGTTTAGTTTGTACAGTTATGTAGACTGCAGCTCTCTCGCATGCATCCTTCAGTGAACGTCCTCGATCCGGTAAAGTCACAGCGATTCACATGCCGTAATGAAACCCACGCCGTGATTATGATGAACGTATGAGTGACGACGTGTGTGTGTGTGTGTTCCTGAAAGGCGTTGAACATCCAGGACTGAACCGCACAGTTGAAAGAGTTTAGTCACTAGTTTGTCTTTCTCTTCTAAATTTCGATTACATACAGATCACTATGCAACAAAACGCAATTAATAATAAAATGAAAAGTAATAATAATCATAGTAACACTGTTAAACTTTACAGTTTGCTGTATATACACAGGAGGCTGGACGTGTCGTTACAAGCTCTGTCCACTGGATGGCGCAATGAGACCAAAAACAAAACGGATATGAAAGGAACGTATAAATAAAGGCATTTTCCAACACGCGTGTTTTAATCGCCTGCGAGCCGCTCCCGTGTGACGTGTCCCGGGTCTGGTCATGTGACGTGTCGGGGAGGGCCGAGGTCCAGTATTTGGACAGCAGAAGTCGCGTTTCCTAAGAAACTGATTCGACGAATAGAAAAGCAAACTGTACCAGGAATCGTACAGACTCTTCCCTCGGGGTGTCACCTTGTTTTTGCGAATTGAACGTGTTTTGGAGCGGGTCTGCCGTCGCCCCGGTGATGTCAGTGCTCGGTTGCCATGATGTTCTCGTGACGGCCCATCTCCTCCAGAACGGCGGCCAGGCGGTTCAGGTTCCCGTCGGGAAAGTGTTGAGCTTCCCACAGGTCCAGGATCACGCCGGTCGGACTCGACTTGGTGGCGAAGTAGTTCAGGTACCTGCGCACACACACACACACACACACACACACACACACACTGGTCATCAGCAGGAGGAAGACTGATTTGTGTTTGTTAATGAACATTATTACTCTGTGAGAAACTATAAATGTGCTCTAAAGTTTGAACAAAAAGTTTACATTTCATTTAGGCAGATGGAACTTTTATTAAATAAAAAAATAAATAATAATAATTACAAATGGTATAGAATAATGTCTTTATAATAATTATATTAAAATAAAGTAATCGTTAAAACAAAATAAACTGAAAAATTACATTAAAGCTATTAACCTTTAACAAACAAAAATAGAATATGAAAGACTTTTTTTAACAAACAGAAATTAATATTAACAACTGAAATGATAATAAAAACTATGAAAATTTATATTTATATCAGTGATGCATGGAATCGTGGTCATAGCAGCAGATAATCAATAAGTGAATTATGGGTCACGAATCATTAATGTGTTGATTAAAGACAGAACTCAAGGTAAAACGTAATGAATGCGCATCTTTCACTTTCAACAACCTGGTGTAACTTCAGGGAAACATGTGACTAGAGCTCCACCTAGTGTTCATTACACAAGTCACCTTTATTTCTATAGCACTGTTTACACTCGTGTTTCAAAGCAGCTTTACAGAGATAACAGGAAAATGTTTATAGGAGAAATGCTATTTTGCAACTTTGACTTTGCTTTTAAATGAACATTTATAAAGTCTACTTCAGTGTAATAATATACTCTTATATGAGAATATATGTGTGTGTATATATTTTCCAGTTGAAGTACAGTTGTCATGTGACTCTGACCTGTCCAGGTGTAGTTTGTGCGCAGATATATGTGATCCTGGACCACAAAACCAGTCACATGGGTCTATTCTTTTAAATTGATGTATGGTGTTGTTAGGATAGGACAATATTTGGTCGAGATACATCTATATGAAAATCTGGAATATGAGGGAGCAGAAAAATCTAAACATTGAGAAAATCTCCTTTAAAGTTGTTCATTTATGTTGGCGATTGTGCTGCACTCACTCACACAAATACATGTTTTATATATTTACGGTAGGAAATTTACATAATATCTTCATGGAACATGATCTTTACTGAATATCCTCATGATTTTTGGCATAAAAGAAAAATCGATGATTTTGACCCATACAATGTATTGTTGGCTATTGCCACAGATATACCCGTGCGACTCGTGACTGGTGACGTGATCCAGGGTCATATATATATATATATATATATATATATATATATATATATATATATATATATAAAACATGTTTTTCCAGTTGTGCCTGACTCTGACCTGTCCAGGTGTAGTTTGTGCGCCAGCATCCTCCAGTCGTTGCCTCGGGTCTGAGGAGCGTCCAGACTCCCACACAGCTTCTGCCGGATCGACAGTGGGATCCTGAAGGCGTTCGGACCCACCAGTGTCGTGATGTTACTGGCCGGATCCAGGAGAGACGTGTCGATGCACTGAGAGTCCTACACACACACACACCATCAGATTCAGACACAACACACTTCCTCCTCTGACAAAAAGCTTTCAGATCTTGTATTTAAAAAATGGAGGGAAATGCATACATACAATTTCTAATAAATGTATAATTTTGCATTCATAAATATAGATTCAATACTCATATAATCAATAGCATTTAAGTTTGGTCAAAAATGACCAAAATATGGTTTCACTTTATTTAGTTTTGTCTTTGTTACAGTGTAATTATACACCTGATAATATTAATTAATGTACTTACACCCTAATCTCATGTATTTATGCATACTTTACTATTTTTACTGTGGTAACATGTGACACTGACACGGTAAGAAAGTGTTACCCAAAATATATATAAGACTTTTATTATATATATAATAATGATATAAATCTAGCTTATATACTTATGTCCTGAAAAACTCTTTTTTTTTTTTAAGAACATTTATTTAGCCTCAAAAAATTTATATTTTTTCTATATTAAAAATGTACTGCATACATATATTTGATAAATGTATCAGTTTTTCCCCTCCACATATATAACTAGCGGCAATATATGTATGATATTAAAAAGATACAGACATTTAAAATTAATAAAAATGACAAACACGCAACAAAATTACTAAAACTTTGTGTAGTTGTCCTTTTTATTAGTTTTTGTAAATATGCCTATATATTTATTTTATTTTATTTGACTTATTCTTCTACTTGAAAAGTAAAAATGAGAAATTTTGCCTTGTTAAAACATTTTATACATTTAAAAATCAAAGTAATGCTGCTCCACAAAAATCATTTAAAAGCTATTCAGAGCAGAACAAGGATATAAAATATAATTATTAAAAAGCAAATTATTTAAAGGTTAATTTACTAAATTCTAGTACTAAATTACAAAATTTGTAGTAAATGACTAAAATGTAAAGGTTTTAGTCAGTGATAACACAGTTGTCAGAGTCTTGGAATCGATGCTTTGATGAAGTTTCCTGCAGTGATATTTAGTGATGTAATGACTGACTGTGATGTTTATAAGCGTGACTCGCGTGTCCGTGTCTGTTTACATCATAGACCGTGAATAAAGATGAAGCCCAAATATCCCAGAAATAGTTGCTGCCAATTTCATCATTACAATTACGATCAAGGTCCCGCCCACATCTCCTCTCCTGCAAGCTCATTCGCTGGCACAGCATCACACCCTGTTTTAGAGCATCTAACTAAAACCAAGCTTACTGGAAAGGTGAACACTTGAACACACATCAGTGTGATAAGAACTACCTAAAATGACAGAAACCTTCTGAAAAAAATTATCTGAAGTGTAATTGACCGTTCGCAAAGACCCGCCCCCTTTAGTTACTGTTGCTATGTCCGACAAGCCAAAGAAAAAGTAACTGTGGAAAGACGTCAGCACATCGTTTTTCAAATCCTCTGACGTTAATCTACTAACGCTCCTGACTGCTTTGTCAGACACAAACAGCGGATTCTGATTGGTCAGATCGCCTGTCAGTCAAATGAGATTGTGTGTTTTAGTGTGTATCAGATGTAGAGTGTGTGTTTCTGAGGCTGACCTCAGCCAGGGTGGTGTTGAGCTGGAAGATCTGTCCTTCTCCCTCCACCTGTCTCACACACAGCTTGCAGGACAGCGTGAGCGTGCACGAGCTGAAGCGCTCCAGGGTGAAGCTGCAGTGCAGGTTACGCTGAGATCCACTCCACACCTGCTGGAAGGAGAGCTCCTGACACACACACACACACACGACCGTTAACACATGATCTTGAAACAGTGGTGTTTTTGGTCAATGTCACATAGTGCCTCAAAGTGGCATTGT
>JAJAQA010000025.1:1587500-1625000 GCA_021464565.1 Rutilus rutilus | reverse complement strand
ACACCCTTGCCTCATTTAGTATATGCGGTTCTATGAATATGCAAATGAGCCCCGCCTCCACACTTGTGAATTTACACATGGTTTGTCTTAAAGCATATTAAAAACACCACAGACATATAAACAACATTAAAAGCACAACATTTCACTCGACCAATGGCATTATATGAGTGCATGATTTGGGACTATTTCTATTCTATTTCCATTTAACTCGATTTCGCTTCTCAGTTTGCGATCAGATCATTTTAAGCCACTAAACTCCAGGAAAGTTTTCAGTCTAATGATCCAGTAACTGAATTCATTCAAACAGACTCGCGTTGCGTTTGCAGTGAAATCTTCAATGCATTGTGTTTAAAACACGAGCTGTTATATTCTGTGAATGTTTCTGGAGAGACACATCCTAGCGCTCTCGATTGTTTTCATGCACAGACACGTTGTTTCCACACACACTCAGGATCATGTGTTTAGTGATTGTGAATGGATCCGTGTGCTGTAGTTTATGCAGTCTGAGGTCAAGGCGGTAGTTTAGGGTTTTGTTTCTCCAGAGCCCCTTTCACACAGCGCTTGATCCCGGGAAATTGCCGTATAAAATTGCTGGAGTGCCTTCTGTGTGAACGCAAACACGTCCCGGGATTGATGCCGGGATTAATGCTGGGATGGGGACCTAGTAACATTGCCGGGATCAGTCCCAGGAACGCGCCCTGTGTGAACAGAAGCCAGGATCAATGCCGTAAGGGGTGTGTCGTCTTCGTGTAGAAATGACGAAGAGTTATCAGCAGAACTGACATCTGACAGGAGTTATCACATCCTGACGTCACCTGTCTTTACGGGGTGTGTGTGAACGGAAAATCACTGGCAGTGTGAATGAACCAAAATCGAACGATCCCAGGACACATTATCCGCAGATTTTCCGGAGTCTCTGTGTGAAAGGGGCTCATGTGGTTCTGTTCGGCATCACAACTTGACTTCTCTGAACTGTAAGCTCTCTGCTGTTGCACTGAACACACACACACACACACACACTGAACACACACACACTGAACACACACAAACACTGAACACCGTGAATTGAGCGCTTCATATTTTAAACGGTCATTATTATGGTTTATTATTTCTCTGTAACACAAAACAATGTTTGCAATGTTACTTGTAATATTCTTTTTCAGCCCTGAAACCCAAACCGTTTTTTTTTAATGTTAATAGTTTGTAATAATTTTTTTAAATGTGATATTTAATGATTTGAGTTTCTTCTGATGCTTTTACAGCTTCAGATACTGAATAACTCTTACTGGCCACAAACAGTGTTTATAACAGCAGTTCATTCTGCTCATACATGCGTTAGTCTGGGTGTGTGTGTGAGTGTGTGTGAGTGTGTGAGGGTGCAAGTGTGCGTTTGTGTGTGTTTGAGTGTATGTATGTTTGAGTGTGAGTGTGTGCGTGCATCTCAGTGTGTGTGTATATGTGTGATTGAACGTGTGTGTGTGTGTGTGTGTGTGTGTGTGTGTGTGTGTGTGTTCACATTTCGAGCTCAACACCAAGCGTCTCTGCGACAGACCTGCTCTCTGTGACCTCTGACCTCACGCTCGTGCTGGTGTATGTGTGTCTCTCATTACGCCGCTGGTTTTGCAGCTGGGAAGCGTCTCCATCTATTAGCTCCAATCCTGACGCTCACACCGTCATTAATTTCATCCCATTATGGACGAGAGAAAAGGAATTAAAATACTTTATAGTCGGCTTGGCCGTTAAACAGCGGCATTATGACTAGCCATTAGCCTCTTTAACGTATCCTGTGGGAGCGCGGGATTCGAGCGCGTTAGTGAGATAATTAGCAGACAGGATGGAAAACTGGGCTAATGCCTTCCAGAATGATTTATTTACTCAAGCTCTCAGTCGATTCATCAGAGCAACGAGTTCGTCTCTCTCTCAAAAAAAAAGAAGAAGAGCTACGGCACAAATTCATGGAAGTTTCTCAATATATGCAGAAACGACCGTCCACAAATGTTCTTGGAAAATAGACATGGGAAAAATGTTGCATTCCGAAGGAGAAAAGATGAACATTTTATGAACGGCTCTGGGCAAACACATCAAATCAAAGAGTCGGCATGATGCGAGTGAAGAAATCACATTTACAGTGTGGAAATGTGGAAAAAGGAAATGACTCGGATGGATATGTATTTTGACACACACATCATTCGTGCGACGACGACCGGGAAAGTAATATTTCCTATCGGCGTGTGATCAGCCACAGTCATCATCAGCGTGTGAAGGAAACCTCATCTCCACAAACCCACGGATATTATGGCTGTCACACGTCAGATGGAATCGATAGTTATTTCTTTGTTTAAAGGTCCAGACGCACATGTGGCGTTATTGCCTGCGCCTCGAGGATCCATCACAGTCACATCTGTGCCATTACGGGATATTATTCACACGCCACATTCAACTCTGAGGGACAGACTCTGGAGAACATGTGCTGCTCAAACTCTTCCTGGAGAAGTGCAGCCGTACATGAACATGCTGTCGCTGTTTATGCTGTCGAGATTCAAAAACACCAGTCATTAAGTCATATGGAAATCATATAAAATAATATCATTTTATTTCAGTAAGTTGCCAAGACAACATTTCTCAAAAAGTTGAACTTTTCCATTTAATACTTATATTTTATTTTATTTTATATCAGCTTGATTTTACTAACCGTTTTTTAAAATTTTTATATAATATATAATTAAATGAGGATTTTATGAGAGAAACAAACTAAAATTTAAGTCATAATGCAGTGAAATAATTTTGTTTTAAGACAAAGCAACATTTCTCATTTTCAGTTTAAGTTTGTAACCCAATATTTGTGTTTTATTTTATTTCAGCTTGATTTCAATTACCATAAACAATTTATTGGTTTAGTTTTAGTTAACAATAACACAAATGAGATTAATATAATATAATATAATACAATAGTGTGATTTAAGTCAAATAATCTTGCTTTTCCAAGGCTAAATTTCTCAGTGTCATTTAAGTTTAAGTTCTTCATCTAATATTTATATTTGATTTGATTTAATTTCAGCTTGATTTTAATTACCGAATTAGTTTTTGCAAACAATAACACAACTGAATATAATATAATATGATATGACATAATAAATGTATCATGAAGTCTTATGATTTAAGGTTTTATGAGGGAAGCAAACTGAAATTTAAGTCATTATGCATGAAACCGTATTTTATAAGTGAAAGCAGCACAGCATATCTGAATATGCATGAGTGTGTGTGAGTCACATGGATTAACGTTATGATACTTTTATGTATTTTCTGTCATTTTTCTGGAGCTTGACGCACCCACCCACACACACTTTCAGATTTTGGGTCAACTGTTGCGTTCATCACTTCATCGCTGCTTTGACTCCGTCAGTGTGTGTGTGTGTGTGTGTGTGTGTCAGCTGACCAGGTCCGAGCGGCTCCCCTGCGCGCGATTCATCTGTGCCTTGACAGGAAGTTGAAAACAGGATTCTTCTTTTTAAATTGAATTTGCATTCAATTTAGAGCCAAATTGAAGACGCTTGGGAGGCAAACAAACATCTATTCTTTCTCTCTATCAGATTATGCATGCATGCAGGGAACAAGCTTTTGAATAATGAAACTGCAGCAGAAAGTGTTTGACGGACCGCAGCGTCTCTCGGCAACAGGAAGCGCTCGTTATTTCAGGCGAAAGAAAACGAGAGATTGAGGGAAGAGCGCAGGATGAAATACATTTTCTTTCCAGCACATTTGACAAGAGTTTATCTGATCTGAAGACAACAGGACTCCGCTCTCTGCTTCCTCTGGCCGGCGCTCACCAGACGCCCACCATCGCTCGCTTCTCTGAATGAATGGCTGAAGGCGATCCAACAGTACTTTATGTTTGATGAGATGAGACAAGGTCACGGACTGTTGCTAAGCAGCTCGAAAGCAGCGAGAGTCTCTGGGGAGAACGATGAAGAGTCACACTGATGGAGGAGCCGAGCTTTGACAGATGCTTAAAGCCATCAGGAGAGAGAGAGAGAGAGAGAGAGAGAGAGAGAGAGAGAGAGAGAGAGACGCGTCCTGGTCACATGATTCGGACTGATTTTCTCAATGTCACACTGATCAGAAATATCATATCAACTATAGATATATGACAAATGCACAAGATAAAACACAACGACAGACTCTTGTTTTACATAATATTCATAAGTAATATTATGCATTATTTGTCAACACTGTCAGTGAATACAGTTATTAGCTAGTAATCTCAAAATGGGTAAATATCTGCCAAATGATGCCAATAATTGGTCTTTCCGATGTTATTTTAGTATTACTTGGATACTATTATAGTATTTATTCATATTTTAAATTAGCATTTATTTGTATATTTTCAGTTTCTTTTTCATTTTAGTAATGTTTGTGTTTGTGATTGTCATTTTTATTATTATTTTTTAAAACATTTTATTTAGTTTTAATTTATCTTCAGTTTTAGTAAATTTAGTAATTCAACTTAAAAGGCAACATTTCATTATTTTATTTTTTTTAAAGTTTTTAAAGTTTGAAGTTTTTCATCAATTATTTACATGTTACTTTATTGTTTTAGTTTCAGTTCACAATAACAAAACTGAATATAATATAATTAATATATTATATCATAAACAGTGCAAATTATCCAATGATTTGTTTTATAGTAGTATTTCATAAAAAAAAAACAATTCTGAAGGTTTTCTCGTCAGGGGATCATGACGGTACCACTATATTCTCTGAATCCGCATCTAAGTCCACGGTAGATGAAGAGTCCTCTGAGTGTAACGTCACAGTAGTGTGAGGTGAATGTGAGCGTAATGAGGGTGTGAAAGAGTGTTTTGAGGGTGGTGTGAGTGTATCGCAGCTCTTGCGTGGGTTGTGTCGCCTCATGTATGGCTAATTAACTCGCCACCATTGTGTTTGTGTGTGAACAATAAAGGCCCGCGAGGAGGAGTTCTGTTCAGTTCTGCTTCGGATAAACAACTTCTCCTCGTCGCCCGTGTTCATGACAAGGCCAGTGGGTGGGAAACTCGTCTCGTCTGACATCAGGCTGATAACAGGCCGCTCTTCATCGCCATCTTCTAATTAACTCTGGGTTTGTGTTGAGCTGAACCCGCACGGGTGGATTCGCTGACAGTCATCTCGTTTTTTGGCTACAGCGAGTGTCCGGGCCGCCTGATATCCAACGGGACACCGGCGGGGGGTCGCGCATGTAAACACACGCACACACACACACACACACGACCGCACACCAACAGCTCAGATGCTTCAGAGGAACGCGTTTGACCTCTGGCTGCTTCATTCCATGGACACAAGTGAGAAAAGAGGGTTATTCATAGAAAACCAATGCAGTTTGCTGCGCCTCAATGTCAAAGTTAACGTTTATTTCAAGTAACGAAAATGCTTTTTTTATGATTTTATTTTTAATTAACGATAATAGAGCGTAACGGTCAGGTTCCAGAAGTAAAAACGAATTTTCTTCACAGGGAAATAGATTTTTAATGATTAAATTATATTTAAGTTTTTAAATTATACACCTATAAGTGTATACTAAGTCCTACTGTGAGCTACGAGGTTGTTAATTGATGGTGTTTGCTTCTTTCGAAGCCGCTTGCCTGCATTATTTCAGCTTAGTTTTAAAATAATCGTGTTTAATAGCGGAATTCCTGGTGAAAAACTACATTACCCATGATGCTGTGCAGAAAATTCCACCAATCAGAGAGCAAAACATGCCAAAAGAGCTCTTTAGCTCCGCCCACTCCCATGACGCACTGCGAATGACGTAATTGAGTCGATCTGTTTGAATATACACATGAATATTTTGCAATACATTTAAAATATTTTGTTTCTATAGATATAATCAACATTTTAAATGAGTAGTTTTATTTTTCTCTGTCGTTTTTAATTAAATTATGCTGTTCGCAATGCTTCATGGGATTGTAGTTCTTTCCCTCACTGAAGCTGTTAAGTTCACAGTCTCGTACCTTTGTATTTTTGTCCGATTTTCAAATACTTTTTTGCTTCAAATCAAAGTTTGTAATGTTGTGATTCACATTATAGGTTGGTTTGTCTTTATGCGTATAAAAATTCACCAAAACTTGAGAGTTTGAGCTCAAGAAGTTTATGATACCATGTGTCAGATTTTGTGTTTTTACGGTTCTCGCACTTTTTGAATTCCCATCATTTTCCAGGACCTTTCCAGCCACTCAAAAGTAGCAGATTTTAGTCTTAAGGTCCTTACACACTGAGTCCGAAATTCACGTCCGACATTTTCGCACGTTAAAAAATAAATACGACCTCACATTCTGTCAATCACGTTTGCACACTCGATGGCCACAATCTGAACTTCCTTCCTAAACTGACATGTTTTCCGTGGCTCCGCCCACTTTTATGTGGCTCCGCCCACTCAGTGTCCTAAACTGACATGTTTTTCGTGGCTCCTCCCACTCACCTCCCACTGGCCCTGCTGTGATTGGCTCTTCAGCTGAATGAGCCAGTCCTCGCTCTCGGCCTCGACGCAGTGGTGCATGGTGATGATGACGGGCCGGGTCAGAAGAGCTCCAGGAGGACCACAGCTCACCACGGGACTCAGAACCGTCTCCTGTGTGTCGTCCACCTGCGGCCTGAAGAAAAACCACACATAAAACAAACATCATCAACAAACATAATTGAGTACCTTGCCACTGTCGCCTTTGGCTCGCTCAGTTAGGCTTTTAAAGTCAATTAATATTCAGTAAGATTTAACTGAACTTTTTGCGCTGAATAATGACACTGGATAATAAAGCTGCTTTGAAACAATCTGTATTGTATGCTATAGAAATAGACATGGATTGTCTAGACATGAGATCTCTGTAATATATTGTATAATTAACAACTCTATAAATAACAACTAAACAAAATAACATGTAATTTACACGAGGTTCTAACAAAATGTTAATGGCAGCTGTCCATTAAAAAAATGTTTTAATTAATTTTCTTCATTTGAATGAATGATTCAATGACTCACTCAAAGACTTCACTAGTTTCATTAATGGATGAATCAGTGCTTTTGAATAAATCTCTTGAATGAATCAAGTTTTTGAACAAATCTCTTGAATGAATGATTCAATGACTCACTCAAAGACTTCACTAGTTTCATTAATGGATGAATCAGTGCTTTTGAATAAATCTCTTGAATGAATCAAGTTTTTGAACAAATCTCTTGAATGAATGATTCAGTGACTCACTCATAAAGACTTCACTCGTTTCATTAATGGATGAATCAGTGCTTTTGAACGAATCTCTTGATTCAATGATAAATACATGTTTTTAACAGTCACTTGTCTGGTGAAATGATGTAATTGAGACAATCGTTTTTTTTGAAGCATCAAGTTATTTTCAAAAGGTGATTTGCTCTGATTCAGATTTATGAAAAGTATACAGAAGTACTATGATAAAAGTTTATAGTATGGATATGATCACTGAGCCATAGACATCAGTGATTATATCCGAAATATAAACTTTTATCCCAGAACTTCTGTGATAATCTGAATTATGCAAAACAGAAAAAATTATACAGTGTAGTTGAAAAGTTTCATATCTATACATGACAACTGCTCTCTCTGGATCAGAACCCAGATCTGAATGTTCGCTGTGATCGTACTTATCAAAGGTTTAATAGACAGAGACAAATTGTCATTTGAGAATAAGATTCCGTCAATGTTTGAATTGAGATTGTGATCTGAGACAAAGTTGATACTTTAATAATGCATAACTGAGAATTAATAAGTGAGCACTGAAAGAGCAACTAAGAATGCCACATGTAGTTGTGTGTCAGGTACAGATGGGCGTCTTCATGGGCGATAATCCCCAGAATAAGGGCGTTTGTCACGATACCTCATGCTCTCCTTCCTGTGAACCGTCACGTACATCTCGTAGACTCGTCCCTGAGGGATGGCACCCGCTGGCACCAACAAGCTCACTCCTGCAGAGAGACACACACACACACACAAACCATCAGTCTGCCAGCCTGTGACCTCTGCCACCCCGTGCCAAACGCCCTGTCAGTGTCAAACTCACACACACACACACACACACACACACACACACACACACACACACACACACACACACACACACACACACACACACACACACACACGAGTGTCTCAGCCAACAGGGAACATTCTCAGGGTTATGAACAAACGCTCTTCCAGTAATGTTAATAGAACATTTGTTCATAGGGATCCTGTCTTTAATAATGTTTTCTTAACGTTAGCACAAAAACATTATTTATACATCATTAATGGAAAGGAACGGTTTAGTTGGATGTTTGTCTAACATTTTTTATGTTACTACTTGTTTTGGAATGTTCAGAGAACACTCAAATGTAACATTTCCATTATAAAATTATCAAATGGAACGTTTTAACATTTTTAAAACATTTAAAGTCTCCCTGTAGTCAATCATTTTATCCCTTAAAACTCCTCTCTGATCACCAAAATTACATATTTCCTTGAAAACAAATTCTTCATGTCTTATAATATCTTGACTGTAACTCGACACCCTCGCCTCATTTAGTATGCGCGGTTCTATGAATATGCAAATGAGCCCCGCCTCCACTCCCTCACTCAGCTCAGAGATCCACTGGTTGACGATCACACGTTGATCTGATTGGTTACAAGGTAGTTTGTGACGTCAGAAACACCAGCGATTTCAAAGCGTGTTTTTGAGACTGTCTTTGGTTCACTGCAGTTTTAAGGAGGAAATACTCAGCAATGGTGTCGACTTATGAACTTACACATGCTTTGAGTTAAAGCATATTAAAAACACCACATAGACACATAAACAACATTAAAAGCTGGATTCTCACCACAGAGGGACTTTAATAAACTGAATGTTCAAAGAAAAATGTTTTCATGTTTGTGTCAGCTTGTGTGTTCTTATGCACAGAGTGGAAATATCCCGACTGATGAATTCCTCCAGTCTCACAGACTCATTGATTTCACATGTCCTTCATGTGAACTTCCCTCAGAGCGACTGTCACTCACTAACAACACAGAGGAGAACTGCATCAGCAGAGACCAGAGCGGCACTCGAGAGCCGAGGGACAAAACTGAGGAAAATGACAGACTTCAGCCTGGATTGAGCTGGAAGTCTGTTCACGTCAACATGAAATCAAAATCAACTCTATTTAATGAACTGAATTCACATTTCCTGCTGTTATTGTGATCAATTAATCAGTGCACATTAGCTTTCAAAAATTATTGTTTCTTTCAAATAAGTGATCAGTGCAATAACAAGAAACAACAACGTGTCAGAAACAAACAAAACCAAAAAGAGAAAAATAAAATAATAAAATAAATTCCAGCAAACATAACTAATAAAATAATCAAAAGAAATGAAAAAAGAAATAGTAATAGTAATATATAATATATGAACAACAAACACACACACACACACACACACACAAAAGTCTGGCTGATCCAAACACCACCCGACAGATGAAATCGAGCCCGACACTCTTCTCTCCTGCTGAATGTCAGTTTCACTCAGAACTGCGTCACATTATGGACATAAAACAGGCTGCGAATGACATTTCATGTTTTTAAAATGGTCCGTAAACGTATTTGCTGAGCAAAAGAGTGAATGAAAAATGATCTTATTTAACATTACATTTCACCACATCTGAAAGTTTAGACCTTTTAAATGTTACTGCAGTCCTACTGAAATCCAGGGATCTGCTGTGTGAATCATCTGAGGAAATGCGGGGAAAATTAACAGTGTGCCAATATTTCTGAAAACCAATAAACTCCCACATCCGCATCCGCTTAACGAGGCATCAGGAATCTAGTACACTTAAGACTCGCTCTTTACATGCAACCAAATCATCCGTTAGTAGTGGGATTGACGGCTCAATCGGAGCTCGATCCCAATGAAACTTCCATCGAATTGAAAGGGGTTTATTCCTTTTCTAATCCGAACGAGAGAACATGTAAACACTTGATCGGATTGAAAACCGAAACTGAAAGGACTGAAATAGCGTAACGATGTAGAAATAGCATAAAGACATAGAAATAGCGTAACGACGTAGAAATAGCATAAAGACATAGAAATAGCGTAACGACGTAGAAATAGCGTAACGACGTAGAAATAGCGTAACGACGTAGAAATAGCGTAACGACGTAGAAATCAGCGATATATTATTCCCAGATAACAGCCGCTGAGAACAGAAACACAGGCTCATCCGGGTCACTGAAGTCAGAAGCGCTATACATTCGCTAGGAACGGGTTTTCTTCGTGGAACTTTTACATTTGGTGAGCTGATAAAATATTAAAACTCAGTCGAATCGATATTTTGTGTACAGTTATTTAATAATGCCATCCAGTATCGTGGACTCTCTCTTGTTTCATACAAACGCAGTGGCGGCCATTTTGTGTCTATTGTTTTGTACACTGTTGGATTATGAGATACAAACAGGTACGATTTTAAAAGAGTCGATTTTAAAAATCAATATCAAATCTCCATAATTATTTATGTGGTGAAATGCTGTGTAATAAGTGTTATTACTGTATACCGTATCTCTGAAATGTCCGTCTAGTTTGATCTTGCCACTGAAACTGCTCTCTCTGCAAGGCTTTGTGTTTAAAGATCTAATAATATATTTAAACTCAGATCAATATTTCGTGTCTAATTATTTACTTATGTGGCAAGTAGCTGTGTAATAAGCGGGATAATGTACATCCAGCCTAAAATATATTCCGATTTGAAGATTGTGACATTCATAAACACACATCAACCCGTGTCTGTCTCAGTTAAACAGAGAATGTTTTATCAAATTTTTTTTTTTTTATATTTATATTATGTATAATCTCAGGACAGTGCAATACTCCTATCTGGAGGTAATCATCTTTATTGTCTGTTTATACTGTTCTTCTTTACTGTACCTTCTCAAAGTCTATTTATTGTGTGTAGTTTTGTAAGTTCTTCTTTTATGTTGACTTTTTAATGCTGAGCTCTGCTACAAAAATTCCAATGTACTTGTACTAGATTTACCGGTACAAATGGCAAATAAAACTTCACCTCACATGTTTAGTGTTCATGTAAACACTACGTCCGGATTCATCAATCGGAACGTCTTCAGTCGGATTGAAACAGAAGTCGTGCATGTAAACGCAGCCTCAGTCTGTCCTCAGGAGACGGTGTTCATGCGCTACTGTAACGCTGGCTCTGTTATGAACGAGTGAGTCGAGGATGGGTGTCAGGAGTGAGAATGATCACCCTCTCTCAGTGTCCTAATCCCTTTATATCTCACCGGACACGCTAAGGCACTTTGAACAGTAATTCATGATTCTCACAGGAGCTGTAAAACTCACGGGACCATGAGGAGCGTTCAGAGACACACACATCTACTGACTCTAAAGCTGAGTGCATGCTGCCATCATTCACACACACCTCACTGACATCAGGAGCCGGCACTGAGACTCTGGGGAATATGCGTGATCATAAAATTATTTAACGGCTCAATATCAAAGTATTGTGACAATATGAATGTCGTTTTTCTTTAAAGGCTCCTATGGTGGTTTGAAACGAGAGGTTGATGTTTATCTTCTCCAGTGCAAAACACAGTAATGAACACGGTTGTAAAATCACACATAAGCTCATTACTAGGGCTGTCACTTTTCGTTCGAAAATCGATTGCACAATCGATCGGACCAACCAAAAATTTTTTCGAAAACGAAAATAGGGAATCGATTTTAACCAAAATATGTACACTATTAATTTTAAAAGAATTAAACAATTAAAAAATAGCTTATAGATGTAACAAAACTCACAAACAAGCAGAAAAAGAAAATAAAGAATTCCGAAAGTGCAGTAGGCGTTGCGAAAGCTAGACAGATTTTTTTTTTTTTTTTTTTTAAATTTACGTGCCTACCGGTTGTTTCTAACGGTTTCAATCGCTGCTGCTGCATCTAGTGTTTTCCGAAGAAAATGGAGGACAACGGCAATAAACCTGTGCACGAGAGACGAGTGATAACACCGTATAACATGAGGAGTTCGATATGGAAGCACTTCGGGTTTTGGACTGAAAATCAAAATATGAAGAAGGACAAAGTTGTATGCAAACTGTGCGATCGTGAGTTCCCATATCACAGCAGCACTACACCTATGAGGGGGCATATGCAACTTCATCATCCAGATGAATATAAAGACCTAGAGCGGGAAGAGCCACCTGCTAAACAGCCAAAACTGACTAACTTTTTCCCCCCGTCTGCACCTCTAAATGCTGCACGGAAAGAGGCTATAAACTCAAAGCTCGCAAAGTTCATTTGTAGAGACATGAGGCCAATTAGCATTGTGGAGGGTGAAGGTTTCATTGATTTTGTTCGTGAACTTGAGCCGAGATACAATATACCTAGCCGAACCACCGTAACTAAGAACATTGCGAAAATATATGACACTAGTCGTGAAAACATGCGTCAGATTTTGAGTGGCAAAAACGTTTCTCTGACTACCGATGGATGGAGTTCCCTCGCTACAGAGGCATACATCACAGTGACAGCACACGTCATTTCAGAATCTTGGGAATTCCACGATTTTGTACTGCAAACGAAGCAGCTGAGAGGTAGCCATACAGCTGAGAATGTTGCAGAGTGCATCACAGGCATATTGAGGGATTTCGCAATACAGCCTGATTCAGTTGTTGCATTCACTACTGATAATGCACTTAATTATGTTAATGCAGTGGAGCAGCACCTAGGTGCTGTTAATATACCGTGTCTGGCCCACACAATCAACTTGGCTGTACGCAAAGGGTTAGATGTCAGAGCCATAGACACAACTCTGGCAAGGCTAAGAAAAACTGCCTCTCATTTTCACAGATCCACCACAGACAGCAGCCTCTTGGAGGATAAGCAGCGTATGCTAGGTTTAAAGCCAGATAAACTAATCAATGATTGTGTGACAAGATGGAACTCTACCTACGATATGATATGTAGGGCATCTGAGCAACAAGCAGCCGTGGCAGCCGTGATATTTGACAAAAAAATGTCTAATCTAGAACTGACCACAACTGAGTGGCGCCTGGTTGAACAGGTGCGAGAGACACTTAAACCTTTCAAAGTCGCCACCCAAGCGTTGTCCACAGGCAAATACCCCACATCCTCAGCTGTACTGCCTTTGCAACATATTCTTTTGTCTCAAGTTAAAAAAATCCAGTCAGAGTCAGACGAGAGGTCTTGCTTGAGGGAAATGGCAACTAAAATCGCGGCAGATTTGAGCAAACGCTATGACCCCAAAAAGGAAGCGACATTTATGCTTTTGAATAAAGCTTCTTACCTGGATCCTCGGTTTCATCGTTTAATCCATATAACAGAGGAACTGAAGCAACAGGTGCACGCAAAAATTAGAGAGGAATTGTCACTGCAGTCTGACAATGACGAACCCGTGGATGCGGAGCCATGCAGCTCGGGTTCAAGCACAGGAAAGACGGCCTTAACAGCAATGGGGGATCTGTTTGGAGACATCTACTCTAGGGGCTACGAAAGACCTAATGACGTCGAAAGCGACCTCTTACAGGAGATGATGAGTTATGAAAAGGAGCCACCATTGCCAGCTGACAGCGACCCGCTTTTGTGGTGGAAGACTGGCAGTACGAAATACCCCCACCTTGCGCAGCTGGCAATGAAGTACCTGAGTGTCCCTGGGACATCAGTGCGGTCGGAGCGCGTCTTCTCAACAGCTGGACATATAGTGAATAAAAAACGCTCTGCTCTAGACCCCGAAAATGTTGATCGACTTGTTTTCCTATCCAATAATTTGTAATGGGCCTAGCCTTTTTGCGCATTTCATTATGCCTAGTGCCGCGGCCGCCTAGCCGTGTCGGTTACGTTCATAATAAAAAACACACATGGCCTGTTCTCAACTTCAAGTAAGTCCATTTAAAGTTTCATTTTTGAACAGTTGTTTGAAATGGATTGAATCATTATTTAAAATAATTTTGGAGATTTTTGAATTGCCTAAATCATAAATGCAGCCGGGTTGAAGCAGTAATGTTTTTCATTTATGTTTTTCATTTATGTTATGGCAGCAGTCCACTCTGCATATAGGCTATATATTTTTTTTTCAAGAATGTTGCACTTCTGTTGTTTGTTATTCTGCACGAAACTTCATGCCAATAAATAAGAAATATTGCTGACTTGTGCGTTTCCAGCGCTCTCTTTACGTTCATCCGTTATTTGGCGTTGAAAATGGAAACGTCTTTTATTTTTAGACATGGAAAATCGATTTTACAATCGATTCAATGAACACTTATGTCTCAAAAATCGAAAATGATTTTTCCACAAAAGTGACAGCCCTACTCATTACCATATGACCTTTTCACCACGTTTACATTCAATATTTTTTTATAATATTGCATATTAAAAGTTAAGTATATTTAGAACAACAAGGTTTCATTCGTTAACTTTACTTAATGCATTAATTAATGCACAGTACATATATTAACAGTATTTATTCATCTTTGATGGCTTTAGTTATTTTACAAAAGGTACAAATGTTTAAAATACAAATGTATATTTTAAAAAATATAACTTTTGGTTTTTACTAATGCATCATAAGTTGAGTTAACATTAACTAAGATTAATAAATGTTTTAGAAATATTATTCATTGTAAGTTAAATAACTAATGTTAATAAATGGAACTTCATTGTTTCTAGAAATGTAAATAAATATATATAATGTTTTAGTACATTACAATATACAGTATCATTATTTTCTTTGCATTACAGTAACAAGAAACAATGTTCAATTGTCATGAAAAATCTAAAAACAAGATTTACTTTAAGCTAAATATACTTGAAGAGTTCAGATGTAAAAGCCTGTAAGTGCCGTCTGAAAATTTCTTCTAGAATGATCATTTTTATCAAGCTCGTTTTTTAAGTTCAGTAATTTCACTTAAATGGCAATGAAAATTACCTATTAATGGCACTTAGAGGCTTTTGCATCTGAACTCTTCACTTTCTTTCTTTCTTTCGCCAGTGGAGTTTAATATGAGCCGGACTCGTTCTTGACAGGTTTGTGAGACTCGCTGACAAACGTTTGGAGGACGAGGAGATTGATGATCGTTTCAGACTTACTATATTTTGATTAAAGATTGTGAAGACAAACATTTCCTTTTTTCTCAGTGAAATACGTTGTCTGATAAATGGATCACAGTAAGAGCAGGACTGTTTGGTTTGGTTTGACTACTCGAGCATCCTGTAATGTGTGTTTATGGGTCAGGCTGTGATTTCTCTCCAACACACACACACACACACACACACTGGCCTGTTCCTTATACAACCCAGAAGCTTCAATCAGAGCCTGGCATGAGCAAACACGATTAGCGCTGAAACACATGTGCCGAGCGCACGATGGCCTCAAGATGTGCACGGGCGGCTGGTAGGGCTGTGACGTGGCCGGCGGTGACACATGGTGATGGGGGGGATAAAAATAAATAAAAAAACAAGACTTTAACCTCCATTTTGTAACAGTTATTGAACTGAGTTATTTGAGCACTTCCGTCAGTGCAACACTACACTACAGCCTGTTAAACACTGAAATAAATATCAGTAAATATTGATAACCTAAAAAATATATTCGTTTTATATTTCCTGACAAAGATGCGTCATATAGCATGAGGACACGAGCAGGACAGACACAGTTCTAATATCTTCATGTTTTCTCCTGATGTTCAAAGCTACTGACACTTGTTGTAAAAGGTCTGAAGAGCGAACAGTGTCCAGACATTTAGGCGACGCTTGATTTTCTGCCGCCAGAGAAAGACAAACTAAAGTGAAAAATAACGTGAAATGCGCTATACAAATAAACTTGCATTACCATAATAACAAGCACAAACTGTGTTACATAGAATTTGAAGAGCGAGCAAAAAGGCCTTTTATATTCGCATTTTTACTGCGGTAAAGTAGAAGAAACACTGTAGGACGAATTAAAAGCGAACCAAAGGAAGAAACGTTTATAATCCACTGGGAAAATGTCCGAGACGTGAATGAAGATTTGGGAAGAGAAACAAGATGTTTATTTCTCTGATTATACGCTGATAATCGGGTGACCAGATCGCAAAACATAATACAAAGCCGACAAAGCTCAGATTTATGGGCTCACGTGACGTATCTCTCTCATTCGGCACACGAATCCAAATGTTTCCATGCCTTCAAAGTAACATTACATTTATAACTTATTATTTCTTTTGTAAACGAAGATTTGTGCTTCAATATTCACGTAAAACAGCATTCACGTACAAAACAATATGTGCTGCTCGATGCAGTTGTGAAGTGTACGCTAGTGTCTGGTGCCGGACACTGCACTGACCTGAGTTGGGCACGATCAGATGCCCTCCGAGAGCGTTGAAGGAGCCGAACGCGGTGCAGGACGGGTCCCAGGAGCGCACGAGTGTGTGTGTGCGCCGGCTCATGGTGTCGGCCTCCATCAGCGCGTGCGGGAGCTTGGGAGAGACTGTGGACGAGACGTCGGACAGGTCCTCCTGCGGCGTCACCAGACCGGACGAGTTGTACACCTTGATCTTCAGGTTGGGCAGCGGGTCCAGCAGAGGCGAGTTGGTCATGGGGATTTTGTCGGCCACGTCGTGCAGCGCGTAAACCGGTCCTCGGTACAGGGCCGCCGCTGACGTCAGGTCAGGAGGAGCCGCCAGCAGATCAGCTACACACACACAGATCAAATACAGCACTGGTTATAATATACGTACAATATTTCATATTTAAAATGACAAATTAAATAAATTAAATCAAAATCTGATAATATAATGTTCAAGTACATTAAGAAATTAGGAAAATAAAATAAATATATTGACGTTAAATATAATAATAAAGAGTCACATGATCCTTCAGAAATCATTCTAATATGATGATTTGATGCTCAAGAAACATTTATGATTATTATCAATGTTTAAAACTGTTTTTTACATTTTTATTTCATGTAATTATTTTATTTTTATTACATTTTTTATGATGAATAGAAATAGAAAGTTCAAAAGAACAGCATTTATCTGAAATCTAAAGCTTTTGTAACATTAAACACTACCGGTCAAAAGTTTGGGGTCAGTAAGAATTTTTATTTTATTTTTGGGGGAAATAAATAAAATAAATCAATACTTTTATTCATCAAGGATGAGTTAAACTGATCAAAAGTTACAGTAAAGACATTTATAATGTTAGAAAATATTCTATTTTAAATAAATGCTGTTCATTTGAACTTTCTATTCAAAGAATTTTGAAAAAAATTGTACAAAACAGTTTTCAACATTGAAAATAATAATGAATGTTTCTTGATCATCAAATCATCATATTAGAGTGATTTGTGAAGGATCATGTGACACTGAAGACTGGAGTAATGATGCTGAAAATTCAGCTTTGATCACAGGAATAAATTACATTTTAAAATATATTAAAATAGAAAACAGTCATTTTAAATTGTAATAATATTTCACAATAATACTTTTTTTTTATTGTGAAATAAATGCAGTCTTGGTGAGCAGAAGAGACTTCTTTTAAAAACATAAAAAAATCTTACCGATCTAAAACTTTTGACCAGTAGTGTGTGTATATATATATATATATATTTTTTTTTTTTATATAAAACGGTTAGTTCCAACTCTGATATTCACGATAAAACACGGCTATGACCGCTTCACCGAACAGTTCTCTGTATCACTACACACACCCATAGCAACCACTCTTAGCAACGTAAACACATGATCTCATTGATATTGTTCATTAAAGCTAGAGTAGAGTATTGTGGGAGATCGAGTAAGCGAGAGTTCCTGCATTTACAGTAGATACAGCATTTTCCTTCAGCTCAGTCCTATATTCATAATAAAGAAATCTGTTTGAATGTCCGCTGCGATATCTTGTCCTTTTAACAGTTAAGGGGTTTCCCCGAGCCTATAGTCCTCTGTCAGTCACTTCTCTGTGTTCACAAGTTTCAGACCTTTCAGACTCATAAAGACATCATCTAATGGGGAAATAATGTGTGTAACTTCTGTTGCTGTTTACGGCCAGGGACTATTTCTTCCAGTGGAAGGAAGGCTTTACTTCATAAAAATTGCATAGATACATATTTTTCGGCTATAATATTTGTGTTGTGTGGTAACCGTTTTATAAAAGCAATAAGGTACTCGAGGCTAGCGCTGTATGGATCAAAAATGTGCATCAAAGTTGTCCTAAGACAAGAACAGGTATTGTTCAAAATTCATGTTCAACTTTGATGAAAGGTTTTGATCCACTTCAAAGGTTGACTACTATATATATATATATTAAATTAAAAAAAGTGTTAATCAGAATAAAGCTGAAATAAAAACAATATGAAATCAGTTGAAGTAAAGTAGTAAAATAAGCAATAAAATGACTGAATGGAAATAAATAAAAACTGAACTAAACCTAAAACTAATAAATAAAATAAAATCTAAAATATATTAATATATAAAAAAAACTGAACTGAAAATATTCCTGATTTGATGCTCAAGAAACTTTTCTGATTATTATCGGTTGAAAACATTAAAGTTTCATATTTGTGTGGAATCAGTGATATTGTATTTTTCAGGATTCTTTGATGAATAGAAAGTTCAAAAGAACAGCATTTATTTGAAATAGAATATTTTACTGTCACTATAGTTTAATCTGTCCTTGATGAATAAAGGAATTAATTTTTTTCAAAACGAATCTTACTGACCCCAAACTTGTGAACTAAAGTGTATAAATATAAAAACTAATAAAAGGTACTTCGACATATTTATAAAAAATATAGTAGTATATAAATTATACTACAATAACACTGGTGTGATGAGACATTTTTTAGTTGGGTTTACATGTTTGCTCTCTCTCGCGCACACACACACACACACACGTCTGGTTCACTATATTTGTGGGGACTCTCCATAGACTTAACGTTTTATACTGTACAAACTGTATATTCTATCTCCTTACACTAACCCTACCCCTAAACCTACCCATCACACACACACACACTAAACCTACTCATCACACACACACACACACACACACACACACACTAAACCTACCCGTCACAAAAAACTTTCTGCATTTTTACATTTCCCAAAAAAACTCATTTTGTATGATTTATAAGCTTGTTTACCCATGAGGACCTCAATTTAGGTCCCACTGTGACACGAGTCCCCATGAGTCTTTGTGCACTCAGGTTGGAAGTCCCCACCGGGATAGAAAAACATGAGCACACACACACACACACACACACACACACACACACACACACACACACACACACACACACGCACTCTCTCATTGGTCTAAAACGCTTAGTGCAAACCTGTTTAGCACATGCTGGTAAAGCATTCTTAATGCATCTGAGGAGAATCGAGTCCCTATTATTTGCGCTATGATGAAGCGCTTCTCCCTGAAGAGCGGCGTATATTCAGAGGCATCATTAGTCTTTTCCTCGTTACGGTCTTCATCCAGACTCAGAGGGCATCGGGATCGACACCGATCCTTCACAGGTACATGCATGAATATTCATGAGATCGGGCCCGAACGCACAGCACGCGACTCGTAACCTGACACCGCTAACGATTCTCTGCATCCGTGACTGTCTACCACTGAGACCTGCAGGTCGAGGAGAGGTCACCAAACACACGATCACACACATCACCTGTTGAGTTCACTTAAGGGGGAATCTGGGCTTTCACATTCAGTTCTAGCCAATTAAAACGCCATATCACTCTAAACATACTCACTTTAATTTCATACAAAAGAAGATATTCTGATGAGCATTTGGGTTGTAGAGAACATTGGTCCCCTATGACTTTCATTAGATGGACAATCTTTTGTAACCCATTTTTGTATTAATATGTTGAATGTTTTTATTTTTATATTTTCTGTTTTCATTTTCATTTTAGTTAAATTTTGAGTAATTTAGTTGTTTTTATTATTTTTTATTGTGATACTTTTAAATAAATATGTCTATATAGATTTTCTAAAAAATGTATTTAGATTTAGTATTTTAGTACATCAAGTAAATGAAAATGAGAAATGTTGCCTTGGCAACTAGATGCATTTATATATATATATATATAAATTCTAACCCTAAACCCTATTTCAGTTAATGTTTATTTTATTTTTTGTTTTATGGTTTTACTTTATGTTAACTATATCAAACCCGGAAGATAAAGTTTCCCATTTATATATATATATATATATATATATATATATATATATATATATAAATAAATATATAAATATATAAATAATAACAAAATTTTAAAATTAAATAAATGATTTTAAAATATAAATAAATTAAATATCCAAATAAAACACTTAAAAATATGAAATATTTTGTTTACCTGCATGTCATGTGACCATTAATCAACATAAAACAAAACAAAAAACAGGAAGATGTGAAAGTGTCATCAAATTATTGAAATATTCACTTAAAACCTCAGCGAGACCAAGTAAATATTTTAGCTCAAAGATGTTCAATGGGCAAAAATCAGTAATTATTGTGTTTTTATAATTGATGATTTCTGTGGCCTCCTGATGTGTAAAGTGCAAACGCTGATGTGTTTCGAGATTCTCAAACCTGTTTCCCGATTCCGGCTCTTTCCCCTGTGTTTACCACAACACCTTCCGCCCGCGTAACTCAGGCTGATGGGTAATTAACACTCAGTGTGCCAGACAGACGAAACTAATTACCCCGTCATGATAACTTGCAGATTGCCTTCACATCAAGCTGACAAGCATCCTAATAGCAGGAAACTCAAACGTCTTCGAGTTATGAGCATCTCCTTCATTCTCTTCACGTCAGCGAGACTCTGACACACATCAATTCTCCATCTGCGCTCGCATTCATCACCGGCAAAATGATCTGTCACTTCCTTTATCATTACAGTGACATTGACACATAAAGAGAAATGTCATGAGTTCAGTGACGACAGAGGCTGGACTGCGACGGCCCGTATTTTCAGGAAATATGAAACTAGTCTAACGAGTAGCTTCAGTTCATCTCACACATATCAGAAATATATAGACCCAATAAAACCACAATAAAATATTGATATAATCGGTGTGCACATGTTGGGCGGACTAGTAGTTATTAAAAAAAATCACATATCCAGCATCCGGTTGTGTCACTTATGACATTTGTGTGTCACTGCAATGATAAAGTGACTGATCATTTCTACTGGTATTTACACTACCATTCAAAACTCTCTTCTGCTCACTAATGTGATCAAAAATACACTGAAAACAGTGAAATATTATTACAATGTAAATCAGCTGTTTTCTATGTGAATATATAGTAAAGTGTAATTTATTCCTGTGATCAAAGCTGAGTGTTCAGCATCATTACTCCAGTCTTCAGTGTCACATGATCCTTCAGAAATCACTCTAATATGAGGATTTGATGCTCAAGAAACTTTTATGATTATTATCAGTGTTGAAAACGATTCATATTTGTGTGGAAACTGTGATGCACTTTATTTTTCAGGATTCTTTGATGAATAGAAAGTTCAAAAGAACAGCATTTATTTGAAATGGAAGCTTTTGCAACATTATAAATGTCTTTACTGTCACTTTTGATCAGTTTAAGATCCTTGTTGAATACAAGTATTCATTTTCTTGAATGGTAGAAATAAAAATAATTGAACCAATAATAATAAATTGACCAGTTCACCATCACATCTAACTGTGACTCATTCATGCTCTTCTACACTCATAAAGAGTCATTTCTAGCCAATGAAATTGACAATATATTTCACTATGACTGTTTAAGGCCTGGAGATCTGGGGAAATGTGGTCCCATACCTGTGCGAGCCGTCTTGATGTTGACCGGCTGGAATCCTCCGTTGAGTGCCGATGAATCCATGATGTCCGAGTCGAAGTCCCGGTGGTTCTTCCGGTACACGAACAGCGCCACGATGACGGAGATCACCAGACACATGATGACTGCGATGACGATTCCCACGTAAAGAGCCACATCATCTGTGCTGGGGGCCGCTGGACACACACACACACACACACACACACACACACATTTTATTAAAGCTGTGTTAAATTAGGAGGGAGATTCTATCTAGGGTCTAATATCCTCACTGATCGCTCAGATATTAATAACTCAAGACTTCATTAGTGTCCAGTGAGCGAGAGGAACCGGTGATGTATTGATAATGTGCTGACGAAACATCTCACACTCATGTAGCCGGTACACACACACACACACACACACACACACACACACACACACACACACACACACACACACACACACACACACGTGCTGATGGGAAACAGCAAACAAACATTTAACAAGAACTTTTATATCTCACATCACGCAATAATGGACACTAGGACTGGGTCATGTGATCAACTGAGTGTATATCATCCAATCAACTTCAAAACCAGTCACATGGGTCAATTTTTTGAAATTTAGATTAATACATCAAATGAAAGCTTTCCATTGATGTATGGTTTGTTAGGATAGAACAATATTTGGCCGAGATTATATATATATATATATATATATATACACACACACACACACACATGTATATGCACTGTATACACACACACACATATATATATACACACACAAACAATGAATCGACAGTTCTTGAAGCTGATTGGTTAATAAAGCTGTACCCATGATGTATCGTAATGCAAGGTTTGTCACACACCTAATAGACACATAAATATACAAATGCTTGTGAAATAATGTTAAATTTACTGTAAGAGCGATGAATGCAAAGGGGAAAAAGTTGTGTTATGAGAAAGACAGATACACACACACAAGAACACACGTGTGTGTGTGTGTGCGTGTGTGTGTAAAGTGAATGAAGAGTATGAGGATATGCTTCAGATCGATCTGGTCTGACTGTGTTTCCGCACTTCATCATGGATCACGTCTAGAAATCAGACATGTTCCCCCGCTCATGTGTGCCGTCACTCCTCACGTCTATTCCACCCTCGGCTCTTCCCGTCTCGGGGAAAAAGTCCCAATGATTGTGTGGAATGGGAACTTTGACAAGCCATCATTAGAAGCAATACTTTGCCCTCATTTCCATAGAAACAGTCCTTTTGTCCCCCTGATAATTGTGAAAAATGCAATTTCCTGTCAAAGCAGTGACAAGTGTGGAAACGTGTGCAATATAAAGGTGTCCGACAGGCGACAGGCACGTCTCTGCAGACGCGGACATCGATCCCTGCATCGATACGAGCGCAGGTGCAGGAAAACTCCTGTCTGAACAATTAAACCTGCGCATGTTCCTGATTCACTGCTTTGTGCTCGTATTGAACGCTCCGAGACGAGAGACTGAACACGGGATGAATGTGAAACACACTGTGACACTGATCCACCACAAGAGGGCGCTCTCACACACAGGCATTCACTCAACTCATGCATTCATAAAAATAGTACTTGTGCTCTCCCTGTGTGTGCATCTTCTGCATGCTTTTATCATCTTATTGATTCATTGAGATCAAACTGCCAGGAGTTGCACTGAAAAAAATAGTTTTTGATTATTCTTTTTTTATATTTTTATTAAATACCTAAAATAATCCTCTAAACAATAAATTGATCTGAAAAGCAACACCACTTTTTTTTTTTTATAAGAATGTATTGTAATACGAGTGCACTGGTAGATTTTTTTCACTGAAAAATAAGTAAAAGAAATAGTGAGAAAAACAGATTTATTTTCAATAAATGTCAGATAAAGTCTAAAGCAGTGTTGCTTTCGAAGTAAACCACCTCGTGTTTATCTTTAATACACTTGAAAATAAAGTGTACATTTTACTCTGAAATTGCTGGCAAATGTCACAACTAATTACAAAGAAACGGCAGGTGACACACTGAATTAAATGTGAAATTTTGAAGCAGAAAGCAAAATGTGTTTTCTCCAATAATCTTAACTTTTTTTTTTTTACAGTGACCCATTTTATAAACAGCAAAATTCCAGCATAAGCCCTCAGTAGGCGTCAGCAGTGTGTAGTGTGCAGTGTGTAGTGCTGGTGATATAAAGGAAGTATTCAGCAGCACTGAGTGTCTGTCGACTCAATTATGTATATTGGTTTATGAGCGAGCAGTAATAACCTGATGTGGTTAAAGAGAACAAGCTTTAATTCAGATGAGAAGTACAGGACCCAGCAGCTCTCCAGTCTGAGGCCCTTCTGTGATTAAACACTGTGTGTGAGTGAAGCTGGACACTGTGTGTGTGTGTGTGTGTGTGTGTGTGTGTGTGTGTGTGTCGCCTGTGTGTGAGAGAAGCTGGACACTGTGTGTGTGTGTGTGTGTCGCCTGTGTGTGAGTGAAGCTGGACACTGTGTGTGTGTGTGTGTGTGTGTGTGTGTGTGTGTGTGTGTGTGTGTCGCCTGTGTGTGAGAGAAGCTGGACACTGTGTGTGTGTGTGTGTCGCCTGTGTGTGAGAGAAGCTGGACACTGTGTGTGTGTGTGTGTGTGTGTGTGTGTGTGTGTGTGTGTGTGTGTGTGTGTGTGTGTGTGTGTGTCGCCTGTGTGTGAGTGAAGCTGGACACTGTGTGTGTCGCCTGTGTGTGAGTGAAGCTGGACACTGTGTGTGTGTGTGTGTCGCCTGTGTGTGAGTGAAGCTGGACACTGTGTGTGTGTGTGTGTGTGTCGCCTGTGTGTGAGTGAAGCTGGACACTGTGTGTGTGTGTGTGTGTGTGTGTGTGTGTGTGTCGCCTGTGTGTGAGTGAAGCTGGACACTGTGTGTGTGTGTCGCCTGTGTGTGAGTGAAGCTGGACACTGTGTGTGTGTGTGTGTGTGTGTGTGTGTCGCCTGTGTGTGAGTGAAGCTGGACACTGTGTGTGTGTGTGTGTCGCCTGTGTGTGAGTGAAGCTGGACACTGTGTGTGTGTGTGTGTGTGTGTGTGTGTGTGAGTGAAGCTGGACACTGTGTGTGTGTGTGTGTGTGTGTCGCCTGTGTGTGAGTGAAGCTGGACACTGTGTGTGTGTGTGTGTGTGTCGCCTGTGTGTGAGTGAAGCTGGACACTGTGTGTGTGTGTGTGTGTGTCGCCTCTGTGTGAGTGAAGCTGGACACTGTGTGTGTGTGTCGCCTGTGTGTGAGAGAAGCTGGACAGTGTGTGTGTGTGTGTGTGTGTCGCCTGTGTGTGAGTGAAGCTGGACACTGTGTGTGTGTGTGTGTGTGTGTGTCGCCTGTGTGTGAGTGAAGCTGGACACTGTGTGTGTGTGTCGCCTGTGTGTGAGTGAAGCTGGACACTGTGTGTGTGTGTGTGTGTGTGTGTGTGTGTGTGTGTGTGTGTGTGTGTGTGTGTGTGAGAGAAGCTGGACACTGTGTGTGTGTCGCCTGTGTGTGAGTGAAGCTGGACACTGTGTGTGTGTGTGTGTCGCCTGTGTGTGAGAGAAGCTGGACACTGTGTGTGTGTGTGTGTCGCCTGTGTGTGAGAGAAGCTGGACACTGTGTGTGTGTGTGTGTGTGTGTGTGTGTGTGTGTGTGTGTGTACTTGTACAGCTATCTTTGTGAGGACCAGTTTGAGTTTTAGAGCATTGGAGTGAGGACAAAGAGAGTAAAGTGAGGACATGTTGGCCGGTCCTCTCTTTCTGAGAGCCTTTAAAGGCCTGTTTGAGGGTCAAGACTTGGTTTTAGGGATAAGGTTATAATGAGGTTAAGGGTCGGTTTAGGGTCAGGGGTCGGGTTAGGCACTTAGTTGTGATGGGTAAGGTTAGGGTAAGCGGCTAGAGATTGCATTGTCAATGAATGTCCTCATAAAGATAGATGTACAAGAAAGTGTATGTGTGTGTGTGTGTGTGTCTCCACTGTTAAAGGTAACAGTAATTAAAGTCATGATCAGCTGCACGGCCCCTGGTTGAGTTTAATCTCAGTGATTTTCCAGATTAATCTCACTAATGTGACGCTGCCCTCCAGACCCGACGCTCCGACCCGCGGCTCACTAATACTGTGGTTCACGAATACTAATATTTACTAATAATCATTTTAAAACATATCAAGCTTTTATTTGGGCTGAAAACCTTCTCTTTTATGGTTTATAGTCGCTTCTCATCGCACACTTGGGAATATTTCCGTCTCACGTTGCGTCCCAAACTCAAACCTGTACGACTTTCCTCACAAAAGCAGATGTTTAGCAGAATCTGCTTATTTCCCATATAATTAGCACTGATTATGATTTATAAGGTTTAAAAATGACAAAAAAAAAAAAAAAAACTCCTTTTGTAAAAGAAGGAAGCTGAGTGCAGGACTGGAACAATGTGAAAGTGAATAAATCACAATTTTCTTTTTGTTTTGGCTGAACAATTCCTTTGAAACTAGGAATTAAATGAGAACTTTAAATTAAGTTCCCATTTAAAGTTGCGCTCATCTTCTCTTCCCTATTGTTCCGTATATCCGAGTGAAACGCTTCTGGAACAAGAACAAATGTGGGCGGGGCTTGATTTTGTGCGTGGGGAATTGATTGGATGGTTGTGGTTTGCTATTGGCTGATCTCATGTGAGTGACAGGTTGCCCCGCCCACATCATCAGAGAAGAGATGCTGCGAGAGGAAGATATTCTGAGTCAAGATTACCAGGTAAGCCTTCAAATAAAAATGTATATTTTGAATATTTGTCAAATTTGTAAAAAAAACAACAACAACTGCACATTCAAATGCAAAAACAGTGCATTAGAATATTTGGTGTATAAACCACCTGACGCGGTTTGTTCTTGTTAGCTCATCCAGTACAGCGCGGTGCGGATGCGTTGTTCATTTGAATAAAATGGCGGGAAAAGGCTTTCATCAGCTGTAACACTGTCAACAGAAGCGCTCAGCACTCTGGGGTTTTTGATGTAGTGAGTAGAAGTGAGTGCTTCTGAATGCCAGTTTGTTATTGTGTGTGTTCATGTAGTTCATTACGCTGTGTGTGGAAGAGTGTTTACTCAGGTTACTGATGCACTTACTCAGTTTATGCACTATTGTAGCCTAATTATCCTTGCATGCACATTAAAGAAATTATATTTGATTTAAGAACAATTGTTTCAAAAGTTTATGCACTTTAAAGATGCAATGCTTGATTTGCTTATTGCGCTCGCTTGCGCCCTCTTGTGGGCATAGGAGACTATACAGCACTTTTTTCCTCTAACATTAAAGCGATAGTTCACCCAAAAAATAAAATTAGCCCATGATTTACTCACCCTGAAGTCATCCTCGGTGTATATGACATTCTTCCTTCAGACGAATACAATCTTATGATGGACAGATGCACTTTTATTGACTTCCAAAGACACACACCCATTCACTGCCATTATAAAGCTGGGAAGAGCCAGGACATTTTTTAACGTAACTCTGATTGTATTCGTCTGACGAAGAATGTCATATACACCTAGGATGACTTGAGGGTTAGTAAATCATGGGCTAATTTTCATATTTGGGTGAACTATCCCTTTAAGTATTGCCTTTAGAATTTGAATTCGAATGTTGCTAATATTTAATAAAGAAACTGGAATTTAGCTTTTCAGCCTATTACCAGGAACATGAATTTAACACAATAATGATGAATCATTTACAATAAAACACTGCAATATTCCATAAGAAATTAAAAAATGTTCAGCCATTTTGACAGCCCTATTACCAGGAATTTAACACAATAATGATGTGCACCGATAAATAATTTATGAAAAACACTGCAATATTCCATTAAAAACAAGAATTGTCAATTTTGATTTAATGGAGGCTTTCAGACCCGAGTTCCTCCGGGCTCAGTCGAGCCGTTTGAGGATGGCATGAGTTCAGGGATGGGAGAGGAACTGATCCCATCGATCGGCCCGTGATCTCAGGAGCGAAGAGAGGCCGGCGAACGGGGTTTGATTATCTGACACACTCTGAGCTCGACGTTTCCACGCACGGTCACACACACACACACACACACACACACACACACCGCATCCCAAATGAGCGAGAGAGACCTGAGCAAATGCTAAAATCTATTCCTGGTCAGTCGGCTGACATGGATACTCCCTCATTTCTCTGCAAACAGAGGATCTTCTGTATTATTCATAAACTTCCATCTTTAACAAAGATATCAGGGTAAATGATGACTCTCTACAGGAGCATAAAGCCACTCATATTCTGGTCCGTATGGATGCGGAGAATCGAGCCGGAATGATGAAAGTCCAGCGATATCATGATCTACCCGTGAAACCCTCCCGTCCGGCCGAGCACTTTGATGATAAAGCGGCACACACACACACCAGGGGTGAGCATTAAAATGTATTGCTGAGATTAATATGCTTCTTTGAACATGAGGGACTGTAGGTAGAGCAGAGAGAGAGAGAGAGAGAGAGAGAGAGAGAGAGAGAGAGAGAGAGAGAGAGAGAGAGAGAGAGAGAGAGAGAGAGAGAGAAATGAAAAGGATTATTGAGCGGTTGCACTGGAGAGGCGGGCGAGACACACACATTTCCTCAGCCAGCGATCACAGCGATCATGTGTGAAAGAGACGCCCAGGGCTTTAAGGCCGGAGAAGAGCCACACCAAACACACACACACACTTCATAGAGGAATTTAAATTGTGATGCGGCTTGAACCTGTATCAGGTGGTCTAAGCTAGTCTAAGATATTCTCCCATACTTCATACAAGTCCCAAACCCCTCGAAGACCAGCTAAACAAACAAAACTGCTAGAGCAGATTACATTAGATTAGACAGTCTAAGGTGGTTTGTTGGTCTAAGATGGTCTATGATGGCTTAGATGTTCTCCCAGGCTTAACACAAGTCTAAAACTAGCAAACCAGACCAGGTGGCTAGTCGGAGGTAGTTTGTTCATGTCGTTTGGAATATTTTGCTTATACCAAGCCTGAGAGTCCATCCAAAACCATCTTACGCCATTTTAGACCAGCAAACTACTTTAGACTCAAGTCTATGATGGTTTGGTCCCCCAGTCTGGTCTGTTTTGCTGGTCTAAGCTGGTTTAGTTTGTCACCCAGGCCTAATGCAAATCCCAAACACCTCTAAACCAGCTAAACCGACCAGACTCGACAGTCTAAGTGGATTGCTGGTATAAGCTGGACTCCCAGTCTTGATACAAGCCCTAAAACCCTTTTAAACCAGCAAAACAGACCAGACTAGGTCAGGGTGTCTACAGATATGAACAAGTTAAATTTAAGACTTTTTAAGACCTTTTTAATGCCACTTTGAATGAAATTTAAGACCAAACCTGTGATGGAAATACACATTATATTACATGCGTATATATTAGGGGTGTAACGGTTCACAAAATTCACGGTTCAGTTCGATACGATACACTTGTCACAGTTCGGTTCGGTACGTTTTTGATACAGCATAAAGAAATAAATGGCAGAGAAATTTCCTTGATTTAAATTTTTTATTCTTTTTTTATATTAAAACTAACATCATAAAGTATGATTTATTATTTTTTTTTTACTTTGAGCAATTCTAGAGCTATAATTGACTCTTCTTATGAGCATATAAAACAAAACAGCTCCTTGGAAAAAATGAAATGTCATATTGTAGTAGTTATAAACAAAGGTTTACCGGTATTTTAGTTCAGATTAACATTTGAGGGCAGCAATTGTATTCATAATGTCAAAATAAAACCGACGTGTTACTTGAAGGCATTATAGCTTACTATTCCTGCCAAACGTCCATGGTTGCAGTTAGTGTTACTACAGTAAAGCCATGGTGAATGTTGCTGATCTGTGGACACTGGTAGTTCATTCATGGCACAATGTTTCTTCCTGGTTTCCACGTCAGCGCTGTTTGATCCGTTAATAACAGAGAAAGATGAATGTTTCTCACTAGATCTCGCAGCGATGTTATTACTTCAGTGGCGAATTCAAATGCTTTCTTTACTGCATCTCTTATTAGCGCTGTGTAGTAACAGTGTCGCTTGATCACGATCGGCTCGCGCTGCACTGGTCCAAACTGATAAACGGTCCTTCAACCACACAATAACGAGCAGTTTTGTTCCGCTTGCATTACGTTTGCCATTTGATGTTGGGCAATGTTGTGGTCGCTCCGGCGTCTCTTACATTATGAGCGCGCTTGCCACGCGCCTACTTTTGAAATAACGAAACAGCGTTACCAGAAAAAGCCTACATTATCATTATCAATAGCTGTTTATGTAATAAAATCTGAATCATTCTCGCGATTCGATGCTTCACTGGTTATTTGACGGACATTAGGTCCGTCAGACTGGAGACATTTGTGCGGTTACGTGACCAGAAATATTTAAGACCTATCGAATCTGAATTTAAGACATTTTAATACTTTTTAAGGCCTTTTATTAGGAAAACTTTATTTAAGACATTTTAAGACTTTTTAAGGACCCGCGGCCACCCTGTAGGTGGCCAAACCACCTTAGACTGTCTAGGTCAGGTAGTCTGGTCTGTTTTGCTTGTATTAAGCCTGTCTCTAAGTCAGCTTAGACTGGTAAACCACAACCATACGGTGGTTTAAACACCTGATCTGGTCTATTTTGCTGGTCTAATCTGGTTTAGATGGTCGCCCAGGCTTGACAAGCCCAAAACTGCTCTAAAACCACCAGATTTGGTGACCAAACATTCTTAAACCAAGTTTTTTCAGCACTCAAACACTCTTGAGAGGGAAAGAGATGGTATGAACGGAGAAAAAGAATAAAAGGGAGGAAATAAGGAAGGTTTGGAGACACATGCAAACAGAAATCAATGAAATGAAGGACTCACATGGATGAGGCAGAGCATTGCTCTTGTCTGTGTGTTCGGAGGACTTCTGATATAAGGAACCTTTGGGATAAAGAGAGGGAGGGATGGAGGGTGAGGGATGAAAATCAAATTCAACACAATCGGATTGAACAAAATCAAACAAGCCAAACAAAGACATGAGTGATGACGGCAGCCGAGGGCGATTCTTCTCCATTTGGTGTCACTTCCAGCCTGGACTCTTTTCCGCAGATAAACGAGGGAACGCCACCATCCGTCAGACGAGTTTTAGTGCTTCATTAGGACTAACGAGCGAGCGGGATAGATCGCTTTAAGCTGATAAACAGTCAAAAGCACTCGCAGCCTCACATCTGACACACGGACATGAGGAACGGCCTCTCTGCTGCATTCTGGGAGCTGACGCTATTAGATCAGAGACGCCCGCTAATGTAGCATGAGGAACGGCCTGACGTCACATCAACGACCCGACCACACAAGGATATCTGCATATCATGCATTCGGCCTGCGTGGAAATGAAATGGTCCAATGGGACGGTTTTCCTTTTCCGATGCATTTCCTATGGAAGCTCATAACCACCACATAAGAACAACAATCATGAGAGGATGACTTGAAAAGACAAAATTATGAGATAAAGTAAAAAAAATAAGTTGAAATTCTGACTCAAGTCGAAATGATTGAAATTACAACTTTCTAATGTCATAATTATGATTTGTCCATTTTTAATCAAAATTTGGACTTTTTGTCAATTATGAGTTTTTAAGTCAGAATTTCGTCTTGTGCTCATTTCGACTTTCATTATTTTTAATGTCAATTTCAACTTAGTATGTCATAATTTCAACTTTCAATGTTGTAATTATGACTTTTTGAAGTCAGAATTTTGACGTCAATTTCCACTTTTTTTGTCATAATCAAGACGTCTCATAATTTCGACAATGTCAATTCCAACTTTTGTTTTTGTTATAAATTCGACTATTTATGACTTCTTGAAATCACATTCACGACTTAAATCATAATTTTGACTTTTTCAACATGTCATAATTTCGACTTTTCAATGTTGTAATTATAACTCATTTTGAATTATGTCCATTTCAATTTTTTGGAGGGCAAATATGACTTAGTATGCCATTATTCCAACTTTTCATCTCATAAATATGACTCGACATATCATAATATCAACTTTTTATCTTTTATGTGACAATTATGAACAAAAGCAGGATTTGCTTCTAAAACGGTGAAAATGGGCTTCCATAACGTCCTACTGGAAAAGGTGGCACATAAATAAACATACACAAACAAAAGACGATACAGTCCTATTTGGATGTAGAAAACAGTCAGACGGAGACAGGAAGATCCATCGATGGACAGAAAATCAATGCGCTGATGGATGGAGCGTTTATGTGCATGAAACCGACAGAGATGTTGTGCTGCGAGGAACTCGTGTGACCTTTGACCCCCGTCCGCTGTGCGTCTCCCTGAAACGACCCGGTCAATCTCACAAACAGATGTTCAGCTCACATTACAGACCAGAATGAAGACGAAAAAGAAAGAAATTGTATTATATAAACGCAATGAAATATGATTATTTTCATGACAATTAAACATTTAAATTCATTTACATATTTACAGCAACAACAAAAATACACGAGTACAACAAACACTACCGTGATGATGAAAATCATGATTTTTTTTTGCTGTCGCTTCATATGAAATGGAAATATTAGATTTCATACAGCAAAAAAATTGGGACGAGATTTAGTTTCTGGGAGAAGAAAAAGCCGTGTTTGCCCTTGTGTTTGTCGTGCCCTTTTCCGTGGATCGATATGTCAAGAAAATGTCATCTGTCTGCGCGTTAAGTAACCAAAGCCCAGAAAAGCAACATCATAACAAAGCAAGACAGCCGAAGCTGCACACAAACACAGCGGGAGGGCGGACCGATCGAGGTTACAACTGCACAGCCAAATCCAGAAGACGACTTCAAATTCAATCTGACCTGCACCTGAAACACAATTTGAGCACTTTACAAACTCAAAAAGCAAATAACTTTCTCTCAACACATTTGAAACTCGCACTGGAAGATCGGCGGTGCCATTAACGCAGACAAAAGCGCTCCGTAAATGCTTTCTAACGGCATGAACTCACGGTTCTGAAGGACGAGCTGAGTTCACGTATCAAATGTAATTCATGTCCAATGATATTTGCAATAATGTGAGCTTTCAGATAATGTGGATTCCAGATAAACGCCCAGTGTAATGGTCATTAGCATGCACATAAGTGGTTTCACCCTTTTAGCTGGAGAAAGGGGAAAATCAATCAAGGGAAGTGAGCCTAAATCTATAGCGTTATGGGTTTTATATTCCCCGCAAACTAGCCATCAATCTGACCAGAAGTAATGCTCCCACAATGCATTTCACTGGGAAAATAGGACGATTCAAATGGCAGAGAAATGACTTCAATATCTGAGATTACGGCGTTTCCTGAAAGCTGCTTTAAAAGCTCAGTTAACAACTCAACTAAATCACTTGACCACCGAGAGAGCCGACCACAATACACAATCATGTTTTCCAGCACAAATATCCAAATACTCTTAAATCAAGATACATTTGCTGGAGATTTTAAGTCTTGTGTAATAAAAAAATAATCAAAATGACGTGAGTTTGTGCAAAGGGAAAACAAGATATTCTGACTCCATTGACAGATATTTGTTCTTAATGTTTTAAGCATATGGTTAATTTTCAGAAAACAAACCTTATTATCTTAGTTTCTCTAGTTATGCATCTTGATTTAAACATGTTAGGGTTAACGAGACAGAAACACTGAGGAAGAACTTTATGTTTTAGGACATGCATTACAGCTAAAGCAAATCTTGTGTTTTATTGCATTCTGATGCATTGAAACTGAGCTTGTGAACCTGATGAAGAAACATCAGACACACACAGGCGGACGATTCCTCCGAGACTCTGATCAATACACTCGCTCATCATTTACACGCCACATGAAACTGGTAATTAGATTCCTGATTATCATTAACGACGTTTGATTCAATCTGCTCTGCATCTCTGCGACCTCTGGTCATTTCATTTTCATGACCTAATCAAAATGAATATGAAACTCAACGTTTATTAAAACAAACGCTCTCGCTGCTTTTTTCCGTGTCGCCCTCGACAGACGCATTTATTACTGAGGAAACGTTTTGTTTTTGCATTTCCAAACTGCAGTTGTGATGTAATTTCAAGCTTGTGTGCTGGCAGAGAGAGAGAGAGAGAGAGAGAGAGAGAGAGAGAGAGAGAGAGAGAGAGAGAGAGAGAGAGAGAGAGAGAGAGAGAGAGAGAGAGAGAGAGAGAGAGAGAGAGAGAGAGAGAGAGAGAGAGAGAGAGAGAGAGAGAGAGAGAGAGAGAGAGAGAGAGAGAGAGAGAGAGAGAGACACAGAGAGAGAGACACGAGTGAAGGGAGGATTAGCAGATAAACACGGGACGCTTCAGAAGAGGGAAACGTTTCGTTTCAAATCTCCCCTGGCCTTCTCAACCTCTGCATGTATAATCAATGCCGAACAGCAGAGAATCCAGTTACTGTTTACTGGAGGCGCTGAACAGAAAAACACGACTTTTACATCTGTAACGGAAACAGATCCCCATCCTGACCACAGCTGGAACACTTCGGATTTTCCCACCGGTTTGTTGGAGCCTTGTTTTATCATTTACTCCCAGTGGTGGAGCGTAACAAAGCATTGACCCATTACTATATAGACTACTGTCTAAAAATATTAATTATGTTAACAAATTATACATAATTTGAAAGCTCTAAAGGGTTTAAGGGCCCCATTTTAATGAACTAAGCTCATGGTCTAAAGCGCAGGGCGCAAGTTCACTTAGGGCGTGTCCGAATCCACTCTTGCTAGTTTAACGACGGGAAAAATGGTCGGCGCTCCCGGCGCATAGTCTAAAAGGGTCGTCTCTATATATGAGTAATGGGTGTGTTCTGGGATTTACGTGCGTTAAACCAATCAGAGTCTCATCTCCCATTCCCTTTAAATGCCAGTTGCACTCGTGCCATGGCAGATTCGCTATTGACATGATGGAATTTGATAGTGGAAAGACCGAACGCGTCTCCAGAGCGCAAACAGATCTGCTCGTGCGCGAGATTAAAGTGCACAAGCAGACCATCAACGGGACAAGCCGGATTCACCATATCTTTATGTACACAATTATAATCTTTTACATTGTAATCCTTTTATTTTAAATATTTGGCATGTTTGTGTGCTGCTGTGCGTCCCTGTGTGTGTAATAAGCAGAGTTAGGGTTAGTACATTACACATTACTAACGAGCTCTTTAAATAACAAAAAAAATATTACGCCATTGACTTTAGCCCAGGTCTCAGTCGGTCAACGGCTCAGTCTATTTCAGTTCCTCAAAACAGCAACGCTCCAACAATGCTCCTGAACACACACTCATTCTCAGACCAGCAGGCCATGGACGCACAAATGAGCTATTTAAACAACGTGGCGCAGGACGTGAAAATGAAAACTGCGTCGGGCTGAAACTAGCAAAACACACTTGCGTCGCGCTGGGTGTAAGATAGGGCCCTAAGTGTCAATCTGAGGTGTCTGTTTTACGATATAGATGCTCCAGCAACAGTTATATTGTGATTTGTGTAAAATCCCAACATGCAAAATCAAAACAGGACATCATAACTTTGTTATGAAATAGTGATCGCAAGATAAATACAATCCATCGCATTTGGGTAAAATGAGAAACATCAAATGTGAAGCCCATTGAAATGCTTAAATGTGGACGTCGGTCGGTACATCGGTTTTACTTTTAAAACTCAAGTACGTTAAAAATCAAGTACTTTGAGTAAAACTGAGTTTATAACGAGTTTATAAGTTACGTTGATGAGTTTATTTAGTTAAAATGAGTTTATAAACGCATTCATACTCACTTAGTCATATTGTGTTTTTTACAAGACTGAGTAAATGATGACAGATCGATCATTTTTAGGTCAACTATCCCTTTTTAATGAATGAGCACCGAAGAATATTTTCTGTTTTCCCACTTACATGCGTTTAAAACATCTTCTGAAAGAGTTAAAGAATCATAAAACTGCTTCTCAACACATTTAATATTTGCCTTCACTAGGAAAACAGCTGAGAAAGTCTGAGTGTGAGCGGCTGTGATTTTCCTCTCTCTGTGACTCCTGTGCATTTTAAAATAGGGTCCAAATCATAGTAATCATAGATGTGGAGCAATTATAAAACTTTCTGTAAGTACGATATAATCCCTTATCATTATTTTAAATATAGCTGCTGAACGCTGGCCTGCGAGTGGAGTCATTACATCCAGGATCACATCACACGGGCTATATTTACACTGCGGCCCACAGTCACATATTGTTTCTCCAACATCAACATCCTTTTCAACGTAATCTGTTAGATGACAACAGCTCTTCTGACGAGAGAAAACATCAGATCAGAAGCAGTAGCGGACAGGAGGACACTGAAGAGATCCAGGAGAAGTATATAAACATCCTTACACACACAAAAAAACTGTGTAAGATAAGTATGAAAGCTTCTTTCCACCTTGGAATAAAAACAAAAAAAAAAGGGTAATTGCAACGTCTTATCTCCCAATTCTGACTTTTTTTCTCAGCATTTTGAGGTATAAACTTGGAATTGTGGAAAAAAAGTCTGAATTTTGAGAAATAAACTTGGAATTGTGAGAAAAAAAAGGCTGAATTTTGAGATATAAACTTGGAATTGTGAAAAAAAAGTGAATTTTGAGATATAAACTCAGAATTGTGAGGAAAAAAAAAATCAAAATTTTGAGATATGAACTGATAATTGTGTTAATAGTGACAAACTCAGAATTGTGAGAAAAAAACTTGTAATTGTGAGAAAAAAACTGAATTGTGAGATAAACTCAGAATTATCTTTTGTTTTTTTATTCAGTGTTGGAAACAAGCTTCCATAGATAAGACCTGTTTTCAAATGAACGAATGAAGTTTATTTTTCTAATTCTATTGTTTCGTCTAATTTTAATCAAAAACCTCAGTATATTTGTTAGGTTTGAAGAAAACAGACGGTGAGGTAAAAATAAACTTAATTCAAGACACAAAACACGACTCAATTGCTCTGATATGAAACCGAAACAAAAACACAGTGTTTATGCAGTGAAAGACAGATGGAGAGCTAGAAACGCTCTCTGAGGTGTGATCTGGGATTTCTGGATGCTGAAAAAGAAAGGTGTGTGTGGAGGAGAGCCTGTGGCAGCACTGCAAAAAAATGCTTTTATTACTTAGTATTTTTGTCTTGTTTCCAGTCCAAATAGCAAACATTTCTTAAATCAAGATGCATTTACTAAAGTTGTAAAATGACATAAGATATTAAGTCTTGTTTTCTGGGGATATAAATAAAAATTAAGTGAGTTTTTGCTTAAAACAAGCAAAATGATCTGAATGGGGTAAGAAAAATAATCTTCTTTCTGTTTGAATTAACATTATTTTTCTTACCCCATTGGCAGATCATTTTGCTTGTTTTTTAATTTTGATTAATTCCCCTGGAAAACAGGACATAATATCTCATGTAGTTTTACTCATCTAGTTAGTAGCCTAAATGCATCTTGATTTAAGAATTTGTAGATATTTGGACTGGAAACAAGACAAAAATGTTAAGTAAGAAAAGCATGCTTTGCAGTGAGAGCTGTGACTGAGAGATACTCACTCTGCATACAGAGCCCATCTGTGCAGTTCTTGGACTGGAGAACCGTTCCCTCGCAGTCCTTCCC
>JAJAQA010000025.1:1555000-1582500 GCA_021464565.1 Rutilus rutilus | reverse complement strand
TCGTAGTGCGTAGTGTGCGTGACGTCACCCGTGGGTTTAGAAATTATGAAGGGGCGTTTCTGAAGCCCAAAGTGGGCGGAGCCGGCCGTCGCCATCTTGGCTGCGCGTCACTCCCGGATGAACGACAATGTGCAGCGAGGCGGATTAGCTGAGGTGACGTGATGCTAACACACAGCAGATAAACGGCTAGTAGTGACATCAGCGGCAATCCACCTGTCACTCAAGTGGCCACGCCCTTAATTATGCACAACTTTAAGGCTTAATCAGTCTATCAGTTAAACAGTTATCATGAAGGGCAAAATTAGCTTTATAGACCAAAACTACTTTTTGCACCAGGCTGTAAACATGTTTTTTTTCTGCTGTAAAATTGGGCATTTTAACATGGGGGTTTATGGGATTGACAGCCTGTCTCTAGTGGCCAGTGGATGAACTGCAGTTTAAGTCTCTTCACTGTTGGTTTCAAGAGAGAGACTGGAAGGTTGCGGCCTGATTTAAACGCTCACTTCTGAATGCGTACAGACGTACCGTAGACGATGACGGTGGCCGTCGTGCTTCTCCGTTTGGCCACGATGTTCTTGGCCACGCAGGTGTAGTTGGCGGTGTCCGACAGACGGGCCTGTTTGATGATCAGGTTGTGGTCGATGGTGATGTAGAAGTTTCTGTCGTCCGCGGGGTCGATGATCTCCTCGTTTTTCAGCCACTCCACCTGCAAACACACACAGGGTTTAGACACACGAGCACCCGGAGGAACAGACGTTAATCCGGTCTGAATCCATAAATCAGGGTGACAGATTTAAAAGGCAGGTTTCCTCTTATTTCCCTCTTACGTTTCAATAAATTTCGTGTCGTGGCAGAAGTGTTGATGTGTGTGAAAACGGCTCCATAAAACGTCAATATCGATGACATTTTCTCTTTATTTCCACTTGACAAACTCATGCAGGCCGATGGGAAGTAAATACTGTTTCTGTAAGTGCTTTCAGGCTCTTTGACCTTTTATTACGAGTTTCCCGTTTCCAAATGGCCTCGATATTGAACCTGAGGTCACATCTGCAGAGAAAGGGACCGTTTTAAAGCTATATGACTGTAAATCATGCAGATCTTCCTCTCAGTTTTGGCAAGAAGGAACGGCAGATGATCAAACGCTCCCCTTTCACTGGTCTCAGGAGAGCACTTGGACAGACCTGAGATCAGCACGACTGGCCAATCACAGGTCATTTTGAGGTTTATGAAAGGATGCATGACTCTTCTCACAGTAGACGGGAATAAAACACTCTTGCAAGCACCTAAAACACCCTAGTTATCACACAGCAATGCACTACAAACCACTCCAAAACCTTGGCAAAAACATTGGAGAAACTTTGCAGAGAGTCAAACTGGAGCTAAAATCATCATCAAATGAGCTAAAATGCATAATAAACAACTCAAAGACACACTGGCGGGGAGGAGGCGTCTGAATTCTGTGGAAAATTAAGACAGAGAATGATAAATAATTTCTCATAATTTGATTTATGCTGGCTCTAAAAATAACTTCCGACTTGATGGCTTCCTGCTCTCATTAAAGGCCTCGTCTGCTGATAAAAACAAAGTATTGCATATGATGTGCAATTTTCCTTTTTATTGCCTTCCATTACTGTTTGTTAATATTTAATGAGTTGGACGTCGTGCGGGTGAGCGGTTAAGGCCGAGCGGTCGCTCAGATATATAATAATCCTGCGGTGCTCGGATGTAATCAGTGGACGGACTCATTCAGAACTGAAGCAACAAGACGAAATGCAAAAGCTGCTGTTCGACACGGTGCGAATGGAATTCAATTGAGTTGATGTTGCCTTATCATACAATCCTGTGATGTAATCAGCAAAATGGTGCCATTGAGAGGGATGGAGAAGACACAAAAATCAATGAGGATTACCCACAAATCCACTGGGCCCTCGGCTTGCCAAGGTGATTATATGTGGCCCTCAAATTACTAAAGCAAACAGGCAAACAAAACCAAAGCATGCGTCTCAGACGGCCATCAGTGTGTGTTTCTGGCAGATGTGTGTTTCCCGCTGCGCTGGCGAGGCTGCTGGTTTAGCCGTCGACCCCGATAGACGCTCGTTTTCTGTGTTGGGCAATTCAGTTAATGAACAAATCTCATGAAAACATGCCTAGATCATATTTCACGCTAAAATCAAGAGAAAACTATATAAAATGATGTTTTGCATGAAGAGAATCATGCTTACGTGCATTACGAGATGTATTTCATGACAATTAAGCAGATGCACAAAAATGGTCTATATTAATTATGCATTATTTAAATTGTAAATAAAGTAGCCTAATAATAATGATGATAATAAATTAATAAATACATATTTTGTTAATGTGGAAAAAAGATAGCAAATAATATTTAAATTGCAAATAATAATGATAATAATAATAATAATAATAATAATAAAAGGCTTTCAAATTAAATAAAGCATATTTCATGGTAAATTCAAGAGAAAACAATATAAAAGTTTTGCATGAGAATAATGAAGCTTATTTGCATTATGACATTTATTTCATGACATTTAAGCATACATTCTCAAATCTGTATTATACTGCACAAAAAACAATTGTTTATAATAATAATACATAATTTAAATTGTAAATAATAATAATAATCATAATAGTACTTTTATTGTTAATGTGGGAAAACAATGCATTATTTAAATTCCAAATAATAATAATAATATTATTAATAAAAAATAACAATAACAAAACAACAAAAGCTTCTTCAAATCAAATAATAATAATTACTGTATTGTCGTCGTGAAAAAAAGAATGTATAATTTAAATTTTAAATAATAATAATATAAATAATTGTATTATTAATAATAATAACATCAACAACAAAACCAATAAAACCTTCTTCACATCAATTAAACATAATAATAATAATAATAATAATTATATTGTTAATGCGGGAAAAATAATGCATTATTTAAATTCCAAATAATAATAATATTCGAAAAGTAGTGATTATTAATAAAGGAACTGATCATTGATAATTGCATAGATGAATCCTTTAATTCACGCTGATGTGAATACATGACCCCTGTGTCAGAGTAGCTGACCGGCTTCACGAGCTGCACTCGATCCTCTGAGGCTGCAGAGCAACAGTGAACATCTACTGTTTCCTAACGGTAAACGAGGAGCTGACGAGTACATCTGACGCTCGGTTACCAGGAAACGAGACAGTGAATCAGACAGATATTGGGTTCCCTAAAGTGATTTCCCACTCCCTGCGTTTACAGCGTAGAGTGCTGGGCATCATGGGTGAAGGCAGAGCAGAGTCACAGCGTTTCAGACCAGTGTAATCATGAGCGCTGGCGACTGAGAGCAAAGGAAGGTGCAGGTGAACCACTGAAACTCTTCAAAACGCTCACGCCGGTCAAGAGCTGCACCAAAACCAGACCGATCACACTCACATCCACTGCTCGCCTTCATCTATGAGATACTCTGAGTCACGGGAGGCATGTCTGACAACAGTCACCAACACTGCAAATCTTTTCACTGACTTCAGCTTAATATGATGTACTTAAATAACCAGTGAGAGTACTTATATACATGTATAGGGATGTCAATTTAACAATCAAATTCCCATAATCGATTTTTGGTTGAATTACCAATCAATTAATAGTTTAATCATTAACAAGGCTCGAAATTGCGACCATTTTGGTCGCATATGCTCCTGAAATTTAATCTGTGCGACCTAAAAATATATTTGGGAGCATTTGTGCGAGTGCAAATAATGGTTGTGGTGCGACCTGTTTTCATTTCTCTAAAAAACGTTTGTAAATTACTTCACAGTGTGTACCTTATGTGCGCTGATACGCGATGGCCGGACCGTCATTTTTCCTGCATTGATTTTTTTTGGCGGCCGCCAAAGCCTTTTTATCGGTGCGTGACTGCTGCGCTTGACGAGAGAAAGCGCGCGCGCTGTCTTGCTCTCTCTCCCTCGCGCATATTAATCAAAATCATTTGACACGATAGAAAAAGGGTGGAAGACCGAAGTTTCACGTGGAGCATTCTGAGATTTTTTTTCTCCTAAATTACCGTGGAGTGTGAATTGTGCTAAAAAATAAACTACCGGGATAATCACACAACGCTTGCCGTATGCTACACGTCCACTAATGACACGTCCGATTCGCGAACTAATGACTCATTTGAACCGATTCACTTTAATGAATGGTTAAAACAACTGATCTGTCCAAAACACTCACGAGACGTTTGAATCGGTGTATAACAAATCGGTACCACTTTACAATAATGTTCCACTTATTAAATTCTAGTTAACACAGTTAACATGTACTATTAATAAACTGCACTTTGTTAATTTGTTAACCATTGTTAATGTTAATTTCAACATTTGGGCTACTAGCCTACATTATTGAATTATTTTTTTATTTTTTTATTTGTTAACATAGTAATGCACTGTGAAGTAACATTAATGAACAATGAACAGCTGTATTTTTTTTAACTAAGATTAACAAAGATTAATACAGCGTATTAATAGCAATAGAGTGCCAAGTGCCAAGCAAAAAATGCAGGGACAGGTGTGTGGCAAACAAATCAGGTTCATCAGGTTCGATTATTAAGGCTTTTAATCAGCAGGATACGTCAAATATAACCATACTGTCTATGAATATAACACCGCATACACCATTGCCAAAGAAGAGCTTGCCTTCACTTAATTTATGTCAAATGACAAATCATGTGCCAATATCATCGGGGTGAGATGATATAGAGCCAGAAGACCAAATTTCAAATCTTGGCCACAGGATGAAATAAAATCTGTTAATATATAATTTGTAGTTGTGGTGCTCCTTAATTTTTGGTGGGTGCTCCTACATTTTTGCTGGTGCTCCTAACTTTTTGAAGTTGGGAGCACCAGTGCTACCAAGTAAAAAAGTTAATTTCGAGCCCTGATTAACCTTAATCTGATGCAGGTTTTACATCTTAGACGTTTGGCTGTACAGTGAATATAGGGAACATGGCCAGTGCTCTTGACATTAAAAGTGCTCTATTTTCACAGCGTGAAAAATTAACTGAAAATGTGATCTGTATAATCATCGTACATAACAGACTTGTGTCATATATCGTTAGCACAATACAAAAAGTATAAAAAAATAAATAAATGTTTTAGTTAGAGTGCCACGTTTTGGGTTGTAACTTCACGAAACATTAGTAAACCAGGTAGATTACATCTCTTTATTTAGAGCAGATGGTCTGGACGAGCCCAAACACAACATAAGACGACCCATAGATCATGGAGTGACACTGAAATGAAGCACTTCTGCGTCGCGATCATGATAACGTTTTTTTTTCCTAGCGTCATTTGAAAGGTCAACCAATGGAAACGGGATCTTGGCAATAGTGGGTGGGGACTAGGGATGGGCATTTATCAAAAATATTGTATTCGAATATTTGGGCTCATAAAAATCGAATATTCGAATATTCGTTTATTTAAACGACATTTGACGGTAAATACGTTATTTTTTAAGTTTAAGTGTTTTTTTTATACTTTTTGTCACTATTTCTGAACAAGCTTACAATTAGGCAATATACACATCAAGCTTACAATATATCTTAAGGTTATCTTTTAGTTGAAAATATTAAACAATGTGTAAACAAAAAATATAACGAACAAAAGCATTAAAGCTCAAGCAGCGCGAACAGAAAAAAGCGCTAATAAAGTAATAAAGTAATAAAGCAGACTGCAGTTATCGTACAGTAATAAAGCAGACTGCAGTTATCGTACAGTAATAAAGCAGACTGCAGTTATCGTACAGTAATAAAGCAGACTGCAGTTATCGTACAGTAATAAAGCAGACTGCAGTTATCGTACAGTAATAAAGCAGACTGCAGTTATCGTACAGTAATAAAGCAGACTGCAGTTATCGTACAGTAATAAAGCAGACTGCAGTTATCGTACAGTAATAAAGCAGACTGCAGTTATCGTACAGTAATAAAGCAGACTGCAGTTATCGTACCGTAATAAAGCAGACTGCAGTTATCGTACAGTAATAAAGCAGACTGCAGTTATCGTACAGTAATAAAGCAGACTGCAGTTATCGTACAGTAATAAAGCAGACTGCAGTTATCGTACAGTAATAAAGCAGACTGCAGTTATCGTACCGTAATAAAGCAGACTGCAGTTATCGTACAGTAATAAAGCAGACTGCAGTTATCGTACAGTAATAAAGCAGACTGCAGTTATCGTACAGTAATAAAGCAGACTGCAGTTATCGTACAGTAATAAAGCAGACTGCAGTTATCGTACAGTAATAAAGCAGACTGCAGTTATCGTACCGTAATAAAGCAGACTGCAGTTATCGTACCGTAATAAAGCAGACTGCAGTTATCGTACCGTAATAAAGCAGACTGCAGTTATCGTACAGTAATAAAGCAGACTGCAGTTATCGTACAGTAATAAAGCAGACTGCAGTTATCGTACAGTAATAAAGCAGACTGCAGTTATCGTACAGTAATAAAGCAGACTGCAGTTATCGTACAGTAATAAAGCAGACTGCAGTTATCGTACAGTAATAAAGCAGACTGCAGTTATCGTACAGTAATAAAGCAGACTGCAGTTATCGTACAGTAATAAAGCAGACTGCAGTTATCGTACCGTAATAAAGCAGACTGCAGTTATCGTACCGTAATAAAGCAGACTGCAGTTATCGTACAGTAATAAAGCAGACTGCAGTTATCGTACCGTAATAAAGCAGACTGCAGTTATCGTACAGTAATAAAGCAGACTGCAGTTATCGTACAGTAATAAAGCAGACTGCAGTTATCGTACAGTAATAAAGCAGACTGCAGTTATCGTACAGTACATGCCCTCGAGTCAGCATTATCGTGTTTATATCGTTTCACATTAACAATAATATCCACATGCTCGAGTGAGAAAACGCACTGCGCTGACAGACGTTGCAGAGACACAAAGGCCTCGTTTACACTGTAGCCGCGGTTTCCATTACCCTTCAAATTGCGCAAATTAAAATTGCGAATTGAAAATACGCCCAATGGAAACACGTTATTTTCGCAAAAACTCCCATTTATCGCAAAAAAGGTTTTTCAGGCAATTCGAAAAAGAAATATTTCGCAAATTAAAATTGCGAATTGAAAATACTAATAATGGAATCTAAACCTCAAAGAAATGCCACAATCAAGACCTCAAAGCAGATCTGAGTGAGAAACACCCAGAAACTCCTCATATGTGCCGCTCACAAGTATAATAAGGGTCGTTCCCACTGATCTATATAGAATGACTGTCATTATATAGATCAGTGGTCGTTCCTCACCATTAATGCTTGGAAAACACACATACGTCTCCTTTGATTAATAATAATGGCCAGTGCAGTGTGTGGGATAGTAAAAACCTACCAATGTCCGTTGCCATGGTTTTTGGAATGATTTTACTGATCGCGAGAGGAAAAAAATGAAGTTTTAGTCGCATAACATCAGTTAATGGAAACGCCGTCATTTCGCAATAGTTTTTTGTCGACATTTAGAAAATATCGCAAAGGTTTTGCGCAAATCTGTAATGGAAACGCGCCTAGTGAAGTGTGACCCAATTCCGATTTTTTGCTCATAATTATGTGACACAGATCGGATGTGTTCTATGACCGTGTAAACAGCAAAAAAACGCATGCATTCAGATATTTCCAGATCGGTTTCAGGCCTCATTCATATGTGGAAATAAATCAGATATGTGCCAATGCGACCGTCATGTAAACAGGCAGATCGGCATTAGGCGACGTCTCCGCGGTTTAATGACGAGAGAAACCCCGACGTGCATCTGCAAAGGGACGGATGGCCCGATGAAGCGTTGTGTCGTCGTAGGAGAGGAATGTGAACAAACGTTGACACAACATATTGTTGTACACAACAAAATTTCGGACCCACTGCTCCTCATTAAAGCCAATATTTAAACACAATATGCTCCCGCCAGTCCTGAGATCTCTCTCACACACAGTAAATGAAGCACATGTGCAATGATGGCACTTTTCGTCCTCCTTCGCCTCAAAATCATGGTGATGTTTGGCGAACTTCGCATACATCGCAGAGCTAGCATCAAGCATATCGCGTCCGCCCATCTGTGCAAGAGAAGTTAACCCTTTAAGCATGCGCGATGTTTCAGATAGCTAGTATGGCAAGTGTAAACACATGAATCGGATATGAGTCATAGTTGAAAGACCGTGTAAACGGACGGTTTAAAAAAATCAGAATTGGGCATCAAGACCTGCAGTGCAAACGAGGCCATTCATATGTGGAAATAAATCAGATATAAATCAGATATGTGCCAATGCGACCGTCATGTAAACAGGCAGATCGGGTTTCCTGGGGCATTAGGCGACGTCTCCGTGGTTTATGACGAGAGAAACCCCATTAAACGCGTGAGTCGCGCATCTGCAAATGTTTGGCGAACTTCGCATATATAGCAGAGCTAGCATATCACGAGGCCAAAGATAAAGGTGTGCTAAGCTAAGTTTCTAAAAGCACTTTGCGTTTTCTGCTGTTAAACCCGTCTCCCTCAACGAAACTTAAAGGAAGTATGTGTCTCAAAATCATTCTGCTATCAGAAGATCTCATATCTGATCACTCGCTCACCTGCAGTCGGTAATGCAGTGATGGACAGCTGTCTCTCCTCAGACTGTGTTTGGATTTCATGTGATTTCTCATTGTGGTGGTGATATTATGATAACTCAGTTTCATTAATTAATTTGATTAAAAGTACTTCCATTTTGTAATATCCAAACTTCGCGAGGCAGACATGTGATCAAATACAACGAACGCGCTCCACAGCGCCACCCAGTGCATTTCATTATAACTGCGAGTTAGTGCTTGGGATTTATCATGGATTCACTCCATTAACGTTCAGCAAAGCAACGTAGTAAAATTCTAATGGTATTTTATTTTTCGAATAATAATTACAGATCGAAAATTGGAATATTCGTGCACGTCTCTAGTGGGGGCGATGTGAAGAGGCCAATCAGACAGTGTTTCACAGCTGGAGCGCGCTTGGATTGGACCGATCGCTCTGATTGACAGGTCTTGATGTACATAGAATAAAAGCCTCAGTTGAAACTGCGCTGGAAGATCATCACTCGTCAACCACGATCTTACTACTACTTTTTATTCTATGTACTTTTTTTTTGTGGGAAGTAGTTCTTATGTTCAGTAAAATCACTTGTTTGGAGGGTTTTTGGTTAATTATGTTTAGAAATAAACGACTAGCCGACCTAATCCTTTGCTTAATTGACCTTCAATAACTTTTATCGATTAAATTCTTATTGGCAATTAATTGATCTTATTAATCAATAGTATATATATATATATATATTATATAGTGCTGGACAACGATTAATCGCATCCAAAATAAAAGTTTGTGTTTACATAATATATGTGTGTGTACTATGTGTAATTATTTTGTATATATAAATACACACACATGCATTTCTATATTTAAGATGTATATATATATATATATATATGTATATATATATGTATGTGTGTATATATATATATATATATGTGTGTGTGTGTGTGTGTATATATATATGTATGTGTGTGTGTGTATATATATATATATATTCATATTTATATATATAATATGATATAAATATACAGTGTATATACACATGCAAATATTATATATAATATATACATGCATATGTGTGTGCATTTATATATACAAAATAATTACACACAGTACATACACATATATTATGTAAACACAAACTTTTATTTTGGATGTGATTAATCATTGCATAATCATTGTTAATTTCATTTAAATTTCATGCATTTGATTCTTGTATGGCTTCAGTTCTCTAGGCCTGGCCTGGGATCAGTGAACTGGTCTTGATGGTCTAATGGCCGACGCTCAGGACTGAAGCTGTGAGCTCAACGGTTCCTCGATTAGCTGTTGGAGTGGGTGTCTGTGCTGAAGAATAATTACATATGGTGCTATACATAGAGCTGAAGATCAGCCAATCCATACGCAGCTCAACACACGTGTGGTCTCTATTAAAGCACTCACACACACACACACACACACACACACACACACACACACACTCAGACGGGGGAACGTGTCTCTTTGGGTTTGGTCTTGTCATCCCAGCGCTCACTGTCTGTTTCTCACTCCCACACACACGCTCGTTATTGTCTGATTGTCAGTGAGACGTTCAGAGCGATAATTGGCACATCTATTAACGGAAGGAAATTGCACGTCAGTCATCAGAAAGTGCTTCTATCTCTCTCGGAAAAGGTATATAAAAATGAGCGAAAAGAAATAAGATTTTCATATTATCTGAGGTGTTCTGAAGGGGTGAGATTAAAAAATAAAAATCAAAAATCAAATACAGTAAAAATAGTGTAATATTATTATAATGTAAATCATCTGTTTTCTATGTGAATATACAGTAAAGTGTAATTTATTCCTGTGATCAAAGCTGAGTTTTCAGCATCATTACTCCAGTCTTCAGTGTCACATGATCCTTCACAAATCACTCTAATATGATGATTTGATGATCAAGAAACAGTTATGATTATTATTAGTGTTGAAAACAGTTGAGCTGCTTCAGATCTGTGTGGAAACCGTCATATAAATGTAACTTTTGCTCAATTTAATGCATCCTTTGAGTAAAAATATTCATTTCTTTTAGGGTTAGAGGTTTGAACATACTACTATAAATACTATAGGGACGTGAGATATGAGAGAATCTGCACGTGTGATTTGAGGAAGGACCCGGCGTATAAAACACACACCAGCCGCTGACTCTGATTAGCAGCGACTCCTGCGCTCATATTCATGAAGGAAATTAATACAAGTGGTCATTATACAAATAGGCAGAAGCATTAGGAGCCAATTATTGTTTGTGGCTCCATCAAGAGAAGCTGACATCAATTTAATTTGAAGCAGCTGTGTGTGTGTGTGTGTGTGTGTGTGTGTGTGTGTGTGTGTGTGTGTGTGTGTGTGTGTGTGTGTGTGTGTGTGTGTGTGTGTGTGTGTGTGTGTTGGTTAGATGTCTCTATGTGATTGAACGTGGGTTGAGGATGAAGAAAAAACCTGCATTAATATTTAATGGAGCGCAGTAATTGCTTTAAATGACAGCAGTATTTAAATAATCTTCAGTCTGATCAGAAGCGGGAGTCGTCAGCAGATCGAGCGCATGTTTACCTCTGTATTCTCTTCATAACTGGACTAGTCGGTTGTTAAAAACTAGTCCTAATCTGTGCTTGACACAAATATAAAGCAGCGTATTGGAAACCAGCGGCTGCTACGGTTCGAGATGAAAGACGTCCAAAATAAGAAAGGAAATAAAAACTCTTTCATAATCCTCAGATTCAGAGGCACGAACACAAATGCGCTGTTTCTGAATTATTCACATGCCAAAGACATTATTATGTTAATTGGGAACAGTTTCACAAAACAACAAAACCTTGTTTGAGTCGTGAGCCGCTCAGATCTGTTCCCTGGCTAAATAATAATGATATAACAACACACACAGAAATCAGCAGAGTTATTATTATTATTATTATTATTATTTCACGACAGCTAAAGGCCAAACGCTCGTCTCTGAGTGAGTTCTGGGAAAATACTGTCCAAACTCTCAGAGAAAAGATCAAAAAAGATTTATATAGATAGACACACTTCACACACTAACTCAATCACACACACACACACACACACACACACACACACACACACACACACACACACACACACACAGAAACAGTGGTGATTAATAGCGTCGGCAGGTGAAGCATCATCCTCTCTGGACGTCCCGCACACATGCACAGATGTCCTGATTAACACTGAAGGTCGAGGGCGCAGCGTGTGTGTGTGTGTGTGTGAGTGTGTGTGTGTGTGTGTGACTCGTCTCTAGATCTCACCTGGGTTTGTTTACCTGCCCTGAGTCTCATAACTGCAAACATGCCATCAGCAACACAACACTGAGCTTCATTATATCTGCCCACATTATCAGTGATAGATCAGCTGATCTGATCGGAATATTAGAAACGCTTCGACACGATTGTCTTTTAGAGCTGCAGAATCTGAATTTGATGAAGTTTTCATCATTGATTCTGTTATTATCCCACGGAACACAATTTATAGATTATCAAGACAGAATATGCTATTCAATGACTAGAAAATACTACACATAAATTCATCAACTAACCATTCAGAAATGTCCTGTTGCTTCTACATGTTGTCACTTCTTCTTGAGTCTCTCCATCATTGTCTGACTCCGGTTTGAACATAAACATTGAAATATTCAGTCCATGTCTGTGTTAAAGGACACGAGCTCTTGAAGCTCCGCCCCCTGTGCCGGGAGCAGCAGCTCATTTGCATTTAAAGGGACACACACAAAAACGGTGTGTTTTTTGCTCACCCTCAAACAGTGACAATTTTAACATGCTATATAAAAATATCTGTGGGGTATTTTGAGATAAAACTTCACACACACACTCTGGGGACATCAGACACTTATTTTACATCTTGTGAAAACAGCATTATACCACCGCTTTAAGGACAATAAAGTTAAATCAATACCCCAACATCTCATCCGCTCAAGTCAACACAGCAAAGGAGAATACAGACGTTATGAAGGATCCGATCAATCTGAGGCATAAACAACGTATATGCAGAGAGAAAAATATGGAAATGTGTCCCAAATCAATATGAATACATATTAATAGCTGAGAATCTGCCGGAAAGCACAGTAGTGTTTGTCCAACGGATGCAGAAACTAGACATTAAACCGGTTCAAGCCGGCTCTGACCTCATTCCAGACTGGCTGTTTCTCTTCTACGTCTCAATCAAGGTGATCTTTACCGGTAATCGATCTGAGTTTACATGACAGACAGACTTAAACATCCACGAGCGGGGGAATAAACCCACGTGATCTTCATCTGTGAGCTGCTTATAAACGCATCTTCACAGGGTTTGTGTCGTGGGTTCATTAATATTGCATTGTGTTTATAATGAATGCATTCATTCTCCCTTCAGACATGCACTATAGCAAACCCTAAAACTGAGGCTAATTAGATAGCGAAGCACTAAAGAGTCGCAGACAAACGTGTGGAAAACACTCACCTTCCCACAGGAGCGATGACGTCTTTAACGTCTCACTCGTTTCTCCAAGACGGCAACGTCATAATAAAACTCTGCTTACAAAAGTCTCACTGTGAGCTCAAACTTTTCTCATCAAATGATCTGAGCAATAACATTCTCTTTTGCTCTCTCTGATTGATGGGTTTGTTTATGCCCAAGGTCAAAGGTCACGGACCGCATGCATCTCGGTCTCTGCGTTCTGTTCGGTCTCTCCGGAGACGCTTAAATTAAATTAAATGAAACGACCGCAGACGTGTTTCGACTCGCCCACACACAGCCTTCTTCAGCACACGACCAACACTTACAAGACATTATAAAGTTATAAAGTTTACTGGAACTATATGTGGGCGCTCAGTTTTTTCTGTCATTTGGCAAAAAGCCTTTGTGTTATTAAAGATAAAGTGCGTCACACAGGCTATTTAAGACTGTATAGGAGAGCGGGGGGGCGAGAGAAAGGGTAAAAGATGTTAAATTACTGAATACCTTAAAACATATATTTAACATATGTTTAAAATTATAAGGTCTTTCTTTTCTTTTTTTACCTTTTCTTTTTCATCTATTCTCATATTGTTGTTTATCTGGGTTTTGTTTTCGTTTTTTTTCTTCTTTTTTTTTTGTGGTCGACGTGTATTTTGTAAAATTTCTATATGCATTCCTGCAATAAAAAAAATAAAAAGACAGTATTGGACATGACTCGATGACAAATGCTAGACTAAGATGCTCTTCTCTGCTCATCAAATACATAAAACATGTGCCTTTAGTGTTTCTTCAGTAAAGAAAACACCGTATTATTCAACGAACCAGTTCTTTATTAACCCTCGCACTGCAAACTGTGTGGGACGCTGCGTTCACGATAGAGGCGGAGCTATGAGGTTTGACTGACAGTTTGAGATACGAGTTTCAGACACAAGCTCTTTTTAATAGTTTTCATTAGTTAAATATTTACAAAACCCACAGATGGATGGAAAGGGTGACCAGTAGTTGTGACTTATGAAAAACAAAATGACAAGATTAGGATATACAGGTTTCAGTCTGACAGTGATGATGATATATAAAATATATATATATAAAAAAAAAGATAATTCAGGATATATATATATATATATATAAATAAGATATTTTGTAAATTTCCTACCGTAAATATCTAAAACATTTATTTTTGTGAGTGAATGCAGCACAATCGCCAACAGAAATGAACAACTTTAAAGGAGATTTTCTCAATGTTTAGATTTTTTTTGCACTCTCAGATTCCAGATTTTCATCTGTTGTATCTCAGACAAATATTGTCCTATCCTAACAAAAAAAGTATAAATCTCAGTTTCAAAAAACTGACCCATGTGACTGGTTTTGTGGTCCAGGGTCACACACATATACATACATACATACATACATATATACATATATATATATATTCACACATATACAATTTCACACAAATTCATGTCAATATCAAAATTCAAAGCGCGTATCCTAGTAAACAGTCAGTTATGTTTTAAGTGAACGTAAACCGTTGAGAAAGTAAGCACATGTGTATCAGCATCAGTATATTAGATCGGTGCATTCGCTCTTAAAGTGACAGCAGCCTAATATTCCTGCGGTCTGTTTTTAATGTTAATCAAACAACAAAGGACAAAAATCACTCACTGCTCTCGACTGAATGACTTTAGTAACTTTAATAAGGATTAATTAATAAGGATGTTATAATGTATACAGTGAAGAATATGCAGTGTTATTTTACATGTGCTTGCTTTATTAAATTTCTGCACCTGAAAACTACTGTCAGACCTAAAAAACCTGAAAATCACTGTTTATTGCATTTATATCTTTGTTATATTGTATTTTTTGTGCTTTTGCTTGTAATTTGATTATTTGCTTTTATTTCACTATACTGTTTACTTGTCTTTCATCATGTTTAACTTTATATTAGGCTAGTAGTTTTAGCTGTGGTATCAAAATTGGAAGAGAGAATTGTGAATTTTCACTGTAATCTAAAATGTTGGTGTCATTACATTCATGGCCGGTAAAAAATATTTATGGCCGGTATATTTTCTCACCGGCCATTGGCAGGTTCGGAATTTTTATATATATTATATATATATGTATGTATGCTCCAGTGCTGCCATAGAAGAACCATTTTTGGTTCCCTAAATAACCTTTCAGTGATCAGTTCTTGAAAGAACCATTTTTTTCCTTTAGTGTTTCTTAGAACATTTTAATAATTTAAAGAAAGTTTTGACACTATAAAGAACCTCTTTTGCAGGTTTCATGGATGTTAAACCATCAATGGCATTAAAGAAACTGAAAGGAACAACATGAAGATTCTGCTAAACACCTCCTTGCAGTTCCTCCGGATAGAGCCGGTCCCGGGGTTCGGACCCGATCGCCGCTGAGACACTGACGGCAGTGTTTCTCCTCTTCAGTCTGAAGCGTCTCTTTAAACGCCAGCAGAAGTGAAGCACAATAGAGGAGGACCCCAGCGGCTCCGCTGAAGATGGTTTCAAATCCGCTCGCATCTCCCTGGACGAGTCTTTTCTCTAAGCACCGTGGGCCTTCGCCATGTGACTCGGCAGGACCCCGGCTTGCCCAGCGACCGCCTGAATGAAAACGCGGTTGCCATGGCGACCGTCTCAGCGGATCTCGGGCGCACGGTCACCTCTGAACCCCGGCTTTATCTGAGCGCACTGACAAGTGCTTTCGAGAGTCCAGAGAAAAGAAAGGAAGAAATGAAAACACAGAGCTCTTTCACAACGCTGATTTAAGGCCATTTTATGGGCTTGCCAAGGAAAAGAGGGTCATGAAAAAGACTGTCACCCGCTTGTGTGCAGGACCCGCTGGTGAAGGAGGAAAGAAGCGGCGAATAATGACGTCCTTACAGCGGGTCCTCAGCTAGAGCTGGAACATGCATTAAATAAATATTAAACACACTGTGAATATTGGAAATACTGTGATTAAATAAATAAATATTACATTACTAAATATTATACATTTATAATAACTTCCTCAAAGTGGGTCCTGTTTTTACTATAAACTAAAACTGGACGATATAATAAATAACTACTAAATATACTATGAATATTGGATTTAATGTATATTAATAAACATTATATAAATAATTAGAGATGGGCGATATATTAAATAAACAATAAACATACGGTGAATATGGATGTTATATATTGTATATTGACATATGATTAAATAAATAAATAAACAAATATTATACATTTATAATAACTTCCTCAAAGTAGGTCCAGTTTTTACAATAAACTAAAACTGGACGATATATAAATAAACTATGAATATTGGATGTAATATATATTATTATATTAAACATTATATAAATAATTAGAGCTGTACATATATATATATATTGCTGCACTAGAATGGGTGATATATTAAATAAATATTATATATGTATTGTGAATATTTAATATTTTAAATATTTAAGTAGTGTATATAATAAATATTACATAAAAATATCAATAAGAATAAATTGTAAAATAAATATTATATAATTAAATATCATAGATATTATATAAATTAAATAAATAGTATTCTGAATATTGAATATTTTATATATTATAGTAGTACATGTAATATATATATTATAAAAATAAATATCAATAAGAATAAATTGTAAAATAAATATTACCTAATTAAATATAATTATAAATATTATATTATGAATACATATATTTTGCGTCTTGCATGACATGTTGTGAATCTACTCGGACACGATAGCTCTTGATTCTAAATGATGGTTTCGCTGACTGAAAAACATACATATGTAATAATATTGTTGGTTATATCGCCCAGCTCAGACGCCCGACTAAGCAGATGTGATGTCAGTGATGTACAAGTGAAATTACAAGTGATTTCCCCCGTTTCCAAACATGCACTTGATTTAGTGCATTACAAACACACAGAGAATGGAAACACACGTCACATGATTCGTGATTCATTCGGATGACCAAACCGCTCTGCTATTCTCCAAACCGCGCGCAGTATCGCAGACTCCTCCCGCCAGAGCTCGACTCGTCACGCGCGCCAGCACAAATGTTCAGCATGTTTGCTTTGCTTGGCACGATCGGCGCGCTCCAGATCCGGGCTTTGCGAGGGTTCGAGGAGAGTCACAGAGGCTGAGGATTCATCTGTCGAGAACAGACGAGAACCGAGTTTATAACCAGCGCCGCCGTCCAACTGGCCTCTCCAGACGAACTACAGGATTACTCTCCTTCTAGACTCGTTTCAGATGCGATCACAATTTTAATTTTAATAATGCGTTTCCCTCATGCACTTTTTGATCACATTTAGGAATCGCATCCACTCGAGTCTCTTCAATCATTGCCATAATGTCAATCAGATGAGAGGGAACGGCTCATACTCATAATGCAGAAACACAAAGCCACAGACGCTAATCTCAGATTATCAGGCCTGTAATTACAATCATTCTCCATTTTCAGGGAATATATTTATTGCTAATCCTTCAGCGACAGAAACGGTGTCAAAGCAAAGAAGAAAAGCTTGAAACAATTAGATGTATACCCCGTGCCGTGGTTAAATATGCAACGGTTTGCTCGTGAGGAGGAGAACACAGAACGAATGTGGACGAGAAAACAAACAAGTGTGTGAGCGACTCGGGACGACAATGGAAGATTACATTACAGCCTAATCCAGGTGCATAATCAGATTGTGTTTCCTTTTGAGTGGAGCGGATGACAAACCCTGCGGATCACACAACGGCTCGTGGCTTTGAGTCTGAACTTCATCTGCAGCGAGAGATAGCGCAGGTCTGCCCGATTAATGGAAGAATCACGGCATACTCTCACACACACACACACACACACACACACACACACACACACACACACACACACACACACACACACACAGAGGAACAGATACAAGCGTCTGCTTCGCTATGGGACTATTAGACATGTAAAGGCCTGTGACTCAGGCTAAACGACAGAAGCTGTTATATATCACTAAAATATGCCTTTATTTGTTTGTTTACATATACATATTCATATAAACATATATATATATATACACACACACACACAGGGCTCGATATTTAGCCTTTTCATGTGCTTGTCAAATTGGTCATTCACTTGTCCGAGTAAAAAATGTGCTTGTCCGGAATTATTATTATTATTATTATTTTTTGTGTCTAATTTATTCTGAAGCAATATTCTCATCAGCTTTGACATATTTAAATATTAATATTTATGATATGTTTACCTTTATAAAGGGCTTTTTTTATTTATTAAATATGCTTCATCTTTCATTTTAAATTCTTAAATTTTATCAATAAATTAAATTAGAATTAAAAAACACTATAGGGCTGTTACCAGTCAAATTAAATAATTTACACTGAAAAATTACAACTGCATTAAATAATGTTCTGAGATTGTTTCAAATATATTCTGAATATACAAATAAGAAACGTTGGACAGAATGATGCTTTTAAACGCGAAACTAAACCACCAGTAGGTGGCGGCAGGTGACCGTCTTAATGAGCGAGTCATTGAGTCATTCATTCAAACGATTCGTTCAAACGGCTGATTCATTCAAAAATGAGGCAGTTGTTTATGAATGAGTCATTGAATCTTTGACTCAACTGATTCGTTAAAAAGCTGAATCATTCAGTAATGAAACATGCGTGACGGTTCTTGGTTTGGAACTATTTTCGCTGCTGAAACGAAATCAATGTTGCGTCTAAAATGTAAGTGACTTAATATTAATTACTTGCTTACTTTATTGAACTGTCTTATGAAATCAGTGTCTCATTTTCAATTGTAATGGTATTCAGCACTCTTGGTCATGTGATGTTGCTTACCTGTATCATGTTTTATAAATATAAAAACACATGTTTACCGCAGTGTTAACTGAGTTTCTGTGTGTGTGAACTGCACTCGTTTGTTTCCATTTCTCCTCATGAGGCTGTGAGAGCCTCAACTTTCAACACAACCTTGTTACCGTCAGTACATTATATTAATAATCACTATCAATCGGCACTTACACTAAATGAATGAATGAATCATCCTCGCGTTTTGGTGATTCCCAAGTTATTTAGTGTTACTGACGTTTTAATTCAGGATACTTGTTCAGTTAAAATTCTCTCATGTCACGATTCGATACACATCACGATACTGAACTCACGATACGATAGTATTGCGATACTCCAAGACATATGATAAAAGGTTAACAAAAAATGTACTGTTGATTAAAATGCTGAATTTGATATTACATTGTGTGTGTAAATGAATATGATGGACTTGAAACCCAATGAACAATAGAGACACCAGAATAACAATATTCATGATTCTGAAGATGAAAATACTGAATTATTGTAGACAAACAAGCTTGATCTCCGTCACTGACTAGATATATTTAAAATAATGTATAACGTCGGCCACTTTTTACACAAATATTCCCCCACTGCATTATTATACATTATATTCAACATTATATATAGTGATTTAATGTAGTACTGACACTAAAACTCAGAAAACTTGAATTTTTTCCTCACACAGAAATGTTCTTTAGGGTGAATTATACACAATACATATTATTGCATTTTTGTATTGCGATATATTGCGACAGCCCTAATAAAAACGTATTTTTTTTTTAAATCTGTGCCTCTGGCCTGAGCAAAAGAAACAGACAGGAAGGCGACAGTGACGTTTGTGTTTCCACAGTTAATCTGGGTAATGGATGTGTTTCTTTACTCTAGCGGTGAGGTAAGCGTGAGCGTCGTCTGGCTGTCAGTGGTGGAGCCGAACACACACCTGACGTTCACTGCGGAGAGACTGATGAACACTGACTCAAACACACACACACACACTTCCTCCTCACGCAGCAAACACACACACCTCCCATAACAGCCCACCGCTCACGACGCTCCTGAAGAGAGTGTGACAGCGACCGCCCACTTCTCTAGAACATTTTTAACATTCATTCAGTCCACAGGGATTTAATAAACTCTTCAATAAAGAGCCAAACTAACCAGATCTGAGATGAATCACAACGTTGTTAAAAGAAAAAAATGATCTGAAGGAAAAAAAAAATCATTCTCATCTCTTGAATGATGCATGCAAATCATGAATGATCGTACAATATACAACCAGGCCTACTGACTTACAGCATAAAGAAAATATACATATACATATACACTATAGTTCAAAGGTTTGGGGATTTTTTGGGAAATAATTAACGCTTTAAATCAGAATAGTGACAGTATATTTATAATGTCACAAAAGATTTATATTTCAGATAAATGCTGTTCTTTTGAACTTTCTATTCATCAAAGAATCCTGAAAAAGAACATTTATGATGGTTTCCACAAAAATATGAACTCTTTTCAACACTGATAATAATCATAAATGTTTCTTGAGCATCAAATCATCATATTAGAGTGATTTGTGAAGGATCATGTGACACTGAAGACTGGAGTAATGATGCTGAAAATTGCACAGGAATAAATGACACTTTATTCATATTCACAGCTGTTTTACATTATAATAATATTTCACTATTTTTACTGTATTTGTGATCAAATAAATGCAGCCTTGGTGAGCAGAAGAGACTCTTCCAAAAGCATTGCACATCTTCCAGACCCCAAACTTTTGAATGAGATTGAAGTATATAGAATTGTACAAGACTAAAAGGATCTGCAATGCATCATGGGAGTGGTTTTCCCCAGATGTCCACATCTCAGGATTATGGTACTAGTGTGGCTCAAACCAGCCATTAAAGTTTCTCTGAGAAGAAAGATAAACCCCACTTGTGTCTCTACAGAAGCACACATCATCACTGAACCACCGGCAGGTTATCGTCACCATCGCCGTCTCTGAATTACGAGTTGCACTTCCAGAAGCGACTGTTCAAACACGGATACTTCAGCAGGTTTTTAATCACAAAATGGACTGAAATAAATTGAATTGTGTTATTTTATTTGCACGCACGCTCTCTCTCTCTCTGGATGTAATTACCCAGAAGGCCGGTTGGTTATTTTATGTCATTAACAGCAGACCCGAGGCTCACGGTGAGCGTCATATTTACACTCTCCAAGAGAGAAAGAGCTCTTATTGCATTGTGTGATCCATGTAATTTCATTCCTGACTTGTTATTCTTCTCATTACGTGCCTGAATCCTTCCTCCGCACAACACAGAGAGACAGAGAAGAGCTCTGATGCGGACCGACACGCATCACGACCGGCTCAACATTCGGACACACTGAGACATGCATGTTTTTATGAGTCTATAACCCTAAAGAGACATGCTGACATGACCGAGATTAGCTTTGCACACTGAAAAAACTCATTTTCAACCAATTTCACAATTAATTACAAAGAAACGGCTGAAATAACATGCAATTTTGAAGTAGAAAGAGTGAAATTGTATGTTCAGCAACTCTTGATATGTTGACATTAGCTAATGCATTTAACAAAGGCTAATAAATGCTGTACAAACGTAACGCAGTTAATGTTAGTTAATAAAAATGTTCATGTTAGTTCAACTAATGTTGGCAGATCTTAATTCATCAGAGATCTAAGATTATGAAATGCTGTAGAAGTATTGTTCAGTGTTTGTTCATGCTAACAATGTTATTTTACAATGTAGACAAATATAAACTCCCAAAAAATAAGAATTGAAAGATGGTGCAGATTATCATATGAATGCACTCACTAATATCAATACAAGTGTTGATGCGATAGATGCAAAAGAGGAAGAACAGAGATTGATATATGATGGCATCAGCTCAGATCTAATCATGTTTGAGCTGAACAACATAACGGCACAAACAATTGATGGAAGACAGAAAATAACTTCAGCAAAATATGCCAAGTGAAACGAAGCGGCGCCATCTGTGATGTACAGTTTTTCCCAACACAAATTGCTTTTAATGCGAGATCTTTCCGCTGCCAAAGTGTGCTGTTGTGCTGATCCAGGCCCGCGCTCCTTTAAAAGAAGAACTCGCTCCCTGAGTTTGGGGAATTGATGGGAAACGGCTCCCTTCTGATTGCGGCCCATTTGTTCTGTCAGCATTTCCACCTGCAATGAACTTCTGCTCGCTTAACTGGGCTTTTCCAGGTCAAGCGCGGTTCCTTTCAGAGCCGAATCAAAGGAAACGCTCTCAGCCAATCAGCACACTCCCTGGAGAGACCGCTCTGATGTGACCCAGAATGCTCACTCATGTTTGCTTAAGCGTCGCTAGACGGTCATTCAAAGAGCTTTTTACTTCAGATCCAGCTGATAAAAAAACGTGATGCTCAGCCACACATTTTACATTCATTCACTAGGCCGATAATATCACATGTCCATGTCAAGTCACATTTATTTCTACACTCTTAAAAATAAAGCCTCTTTATTGGCATTGGTGGTTTCATGAGACGGTCCTCACTGCAGAACACGAAATCCAGGGGGAGGATTTCGTGTTCCCACCTTACATATACCTACCCATCTCCACCCCCTAAACCCACCAATCCCCACCCCTTATATCTGGATCTAACTCCGCCCCCTGGATCTCGTGTACTGCAGTGAGGTGCTACTGGGTTTCATGAAGAACTTTAACATCCGTGGAATCTGTCCACTGATTCCCACAAAAGGTTCTTTCGATTATTAAAAACGTGGTTCTTTGAAGAACTGATGATGGTTCTTTTCTCTGGAATCGCTGTGGAAGAAAACCTTTATTTTTAAGAGTGTAAAGCGCTTTATACAACAGAGAGTGTTTCACAGCCATAATAAACAGGACAATAAGTTGCGAAATTCATCAATTACGAAAAAAAAAATCAATTCAGCAATAAGCAGCTCATTATTATTATAGTGTCATTATTCAGCTCATTATTATAGTTATTAATATTTTTATTAGCTTTTATTTTTATATTTCTAGTTTTCATGTTACTTTTAGTTTTAACATTAGTTTTATGTTAAAGTTATTCCATTGTGTGTTTTTGCCATTTTATGTTTTTCTTTTTTTATCTCGCTATTTAGACTTAATTGAATTTTATTTCAGTTTTAGTTTTTATTTCCAGTTAATAATTTTAGTGCTTCAACTTAAACTTATATCAGTTTATTGCCAAGGCAACATTTCTAATTTTATAGTTAAATTTTTTCTGACTAATATTTACATTTTATTTTATTTTATTTTAGCTTTAACAATTTACGTTTACGATATTAACCCTGGTTCAATGATGATTTAATTCAGTCCAATAGAGTAAATTGTAAATGTTGCAAAGCTAATTTCATTATTCAGCTCAATTCAGTTCTCATCTGAGAGAGTTGAACAGATAATATTACTAAAATATTAATTAAACCCATATGCATCCATACATCTCATTTCTGAGTGCATTCATAACTCACAACTCACATATACGTCTGTTTCTTTTCCCCAGCCCAAACAGGAAATAAACTCTTTCCCTGTGGCCACAAACAAGCCAAATGTTCATTCTGTGATCTTTCAAAGCATTTGATGGCCTTTACCAAACATCCAAACCCGAGTCTATAAAGCAGCGGCGCTGAATGAAAGACGCTCTTATCTGCACACGACCAAACGCTCACACTTCTCTACGATATCCCAGCAATCCTGCAATTTCCCCTTTTGACAACGAGCACGTGCGCATCCGTAACACAACATCCCATCCTCCTGCAAACATCCGGGGTGTTATTTAACATGCCCACGCCCTCAACGTCAACGCGAGCGAGCTAAAGATAGTCTCAAGTTAATGGTGGTCGACATTACAAGTGTTAAGATGATTAAAAGAGCGGGAAAAACAGCCCGAGGCGTTCACATTAAACCCTCCTCCGAAATCTGTCCATTGAGTTTGTTAAGCCTGCCTGGAGGAGGTTTCGCTTGCGGATTTGCATCAAATTGTTGCATCCTACTCTTTGTTATTGTAAAGATGGACGATTTAAAGGGGAAAAGACTGGATGCTTTGAGAAAATCCTTTACAGCTGCCATCTATTAATCCTGTTTAGCTAAAACTTTAGGACGAGTTTGTCTGACAGCCCACTCCGGCTAAAATCGATGCCTGAATCAATATGTCCCGTGTAGCTAAATAGGAATTAACAGGTGGCCGCTGAGGTAAATGTTTCTGAACGAAGTCTGACATTTAGTCGAGGTGATTGAGTTATCTACACATCAGTCGGCCAGGAGTTTACCTTTGCTTTGGCCCCTGTAACAAACGTTAATCTCTAATTGGATATAAAACTCATCAGGAGAGTGCTGGTGTGCGGAGATCAAGTCCTGAGAGAGTCTCGATCGCCCCCAGTATTGGTCCCAGTGTAGATCATAAACCATGAAGTCTAATGGACGCGATGGAAACTAAACAATCAAATTACACTTCAAATAAAAAAAAATTCCGAAGATGTTTTCAGTCATTTTAGGTCGTTTTTATCACACTGATGTAAGTTTAAGTGTTCGGGGTTTTAAGTTTTTTTTGGTGTTAGTTAGTTATGTGTGACCCTGGATCACGTCACCAGTCACGAGTCGCACGGGTATATCTGTGGCAATAGCCAACAATACATTCAATGGGTCAAAATTATAGATTTTTATTAAGTAAAGATCATGTTCCATGAAGATATTTTGTAAATTTTCTACTGTAAATATATAAAACATGTATTTTTGTGAGTGAATGCTGCACAATCATAAACATGGACAATTTTAAAGGAGATTTTCTCAATGTTACGATTTTTTTGCTCCCTCAGATTCCAGATTTTCAATAGTTGTTTCTCGAACAAATATTGTCCTATCCTGACAAACCATACATCAGTGGAAAGCTTATTTATTCAGCTCTCAATTTAAACAAATGGACCCATGTGACTGGTTTTGTGGTCCAGGGTCACATTTGATGCTATAAAAACGGGAATGTGACATCATGATTGACAGCTGTGATTGACAGCTCCTCTAAACGAAGTATCACTGAGGCACCAACAGACTTTTTTGGGGATTTTCAGGAAGAGATTTAGAGCTTCAGCTTTAATTTCTACATGTCCATAACTGTTTACTTCACACTGACATAATGAGTTGTTCTGCAGTAACTGTACCAACGGTTTTTGCAAGAGTGTGTGTGTGTGTGTGTGTGTGTGTGTGTGTGTGTGTGTGTGAGGGCGGGGCCTTGATATCGTGACTCCACTTCACTACTGTGCAGAATCAGGTCCCCTTTGACGGCTTCACTTTTCGCTAGGCTTGCTACGATAGTTGCTGTTACCGGTGTTTCAGAAGCAACACCGTTACATCACTTGCCCACTGTGGCTTGATTTTTACATTTTTTTAATAAAGTCATTTAGTTCAGTTAGAGAACAGACACTACAATTAAAAACTGAAGGTGTCTGCTTAACAACTTGCGAGTCGAGCGAGAGTCTCAGCACAGATCAGCAGCAGGAGTCAGAGTTCAGCACGAGAGTGAGGAGCTGAAGATGATGGAGGAAGATTTGGTGTCAAAGCGAAATGTAAAAAAAAAAAGTGAATTGTCATTGTACTGTTTTGTTGTTGTGTCTTTCATTAAGAATAATAGGCTGATGAAACCACCATTCAAGCAATCCGCCCCCAAGTTCGTGCTAATTTGAAAGCGAAACTAAAATGCACGCGGCCGAACATGTCCACGGAGTGTTCAGTTCTCTACTCTGGAAAAACGCTCGCTCTGCTCCGCATCATTATGAATGCCCGTACGGACGCGCACATTTTACTCTCGTCTTCAAATTAGCGATTTAAAACCCCCACGTTACACGTGGATTAACCGGTGGGAAAATATCCTCACCGTCACATCCCTACTTTTCACCAATGGAAGAGAGTGAAGGGGCGTCGTCCATCTTTTTTACAGTCTATGTGTGGGGACGAATAAACCCGTACCTCAGCAGCAGGAACTCCTTCAGGCGGGCGGCACTGGAGAAGCACTTCCTGTTCGAGAGACACTTCCTTTCCCAGAGGCTCCTGGTCAAAGGTTTTCCTGAGATCTGCGAGAGAAACACAGAATCGTGTGAATGTAGACGACCGAGCGCATCATCCAGGAAACTACAGTATCGTTCAAAAGTTAGAAATTATGCATTTATTTGATTCAAAATAGTGAAATATTATTACAATGTAAATCAGCTGTTTTCTATGTGAATATATAGTGAAGTGTAATTTATTCCTGTGATCAAAGCTGAATTTTCAGCATCATTACTCCAGTCTTCAGTGTCACATGATCCTTCACAAATCATTCTAATATGATTATTGGAGTAAAAATTGGAGTAAGAATTGGAGATTTTTAAAAAAAAGAATAAAAATCTTTAAAAAAAAAAAAAATTAAAATACAAAATTTACATTTCGATGTCAATTCGTTTTTGATAAAGATGTTAAAACTTTTTTAGTTCTGCAAAATGGAATTGTTTCAAATAAAACTCAAAAATAGTTGAAAACAGAAATTCTTAAATCTCACATGGTTCTATGTTTTCAAATATGTGCAAAATCTAAAAAAGAAATTGCAACAAATACACAAATAGTTTTTCTGAAAATTAAAACGCAAAATGTTTTTATTACATACAGTAATCACTTTGTAAATCCCCCTGTGGTAAAATCAAAGCATGTGTAAATTCATAAGTCGACACCATTGCTGAGTATTTCCTCCTTAAAACTGCAGTGAACCAAAGACAGTCTCAAACACACGCTTTGAAATCGCTGGTGTTTCTGACGTCACAAACTACCTTGTAACCAATCAGATCAACGTGTGATCGTCAACCAGTGGATCTCTGAGCTGAGTGAGTGAGTGGAGGTGGGGTTCATTTGCATATTCATAGAACCACGCATACTAAATGAGGCGAGGGTGTCGAGTTACATTCAAGATATTTTAAGGCATGAAGAATATTTTTTCAAGGAAAAAACATTTAAATATGTAATTTTAGTGATCAAAGATGAGTTTTAAGGGATCAAATAACTGACTACAGGGGGACTAAATAATCTAGTGACTTAAATACTTTTCTTTGGAATGGGCAGAAAGCAAACGCTGCATCAAATGAATGAGTTTGGCATCAGTGCAGAAGCAGCTTCACTTTGACAACGGAGTTAAAATAAAACTCAAAGCATTAATGCATTATGGATATGATTGTGTGAGTGACCTTTGAAGCTGTTGTAAAATCGCAAGCAACCTAAAAGGGTTGGACACACATTTACATTTAATCATTTAGCAGACGCTTTAATCCAAAGAATATTAGGCTGCTGTCACTTTAAGAGTTGTCAAATAGTTACACACACACGTTGTAACATGTCAAATAGTAAATAATAGAAAAGGTAAATGCTAGTATTTAATACACACGCCGCATCCAAACGAGTCCTATTAGTAATCAGTAAAGTTTCAACTCATTTCTACTGTCCCAC
>JAJAQA010000025.1:1537500-1550000 GCA_021464565.1 Rutilus rutilus | reverse complement strand
CTGGACATTATTTTTAAAGAAAGAAAACTTTGAAAAGTTTTCCGAAATGAAATTCAGGCCCTGAATGGCCTCATGCATGTGACGTGAGGTCAGGAGGCGTTGAGATGGTCTCGAGAGCGCATCATCATCATCAGGTCGGTCCTCCTGAAGGCCGATGTTCGTCATTGAAGAGAAGCGCTCAGTGAGACGGCGCTGAGTGAGACGAGAGATGAAGGACGCGGGTTTGTCGAAATCAGAGACAGAAGCTGCCCTGCGGGTCTCACAACAAACCAAGGTCACAACAGAGAGAGACTGCCAACAGCACACACACACACACACACATATATATACACACACACACACACACTCTCTCTCTCTCTCTCTCTCTCACATACACACACACACACTCACACACTCTCTCTCTCTCTCTCTCTCTCTCACATACACACACACACACATTTTATATATTTTATTTGATTCCACATTATTTGAGTCAAATTTCATTAGGAATCAAATTTTTTTGAATAATCCAACAGATTAAAACAAATTGTTATGGATTATACAGTTCTGTGGGTTCAGGAAACATCGCCTTCTCCACATAAACATAAACATAAACATAAACATAAACATGCTTCCTGTGGTTGCTGAGATTGAACAGTTCATCGCTGCTGTTTTTCCCCTGTCTTAGAAATCCCCCCCAATGCAAAGTCCACGGACACACACACACACACACACACACACACACTCGGATCGCCAGCCTGTGTACATGACCTACACTACTAAACACTACACACATACACACACACACACACACACTCGGATCGCCAGCCTGTGTACATGACCTACACTACTAAACACTACACACATACACACACACACACACACACAGAGAGAGAGAGGCTGTCTATTCATATCAGCAAATATTAGAAGAAACACAACATTATTCTGATCACTTATTACATTCAACGACTGAAATGCCACAGAAGAGCCGCCGCATGAACGTCACGTCAAATCACATCAAACGATCTGAAGAGAATAAACCGTTTGCTCTCAAGACAAAACACCCATCATCTGTGATGTTAAACAACAGTGTCAGCTGACACACACACACACACACACACACACACACACACACACACAGTATGTATATATACAGTAGCTTTCATACATGTTTAAAAGTGTTTTTTAAATAGTGTAGTAAATTTGACATATCAAATATTTATGAGACATGTTTACAGTGGTCTCGCTGCTGATATAAAACTAAGCAGCATTGTGAATTATTACAGTGTTTTAATTTAATCTCAGTAAACCAGCAGAAGCGCTGTTAGAGTTGTGAACGCATTCATTTATGTGGGTCGGTTCTGTTGAGCGGCCCGTTTTAGTGAATCGTTACCAAAGATGTGTTCAAACATTCGTTAGCATCACTCAAAAATCATGTGGAACTGAACGGGCTAAAGGAAACGTATATTTAATAACTTATATTTGAGTCAGAATATATACTATTCTACATGGAACAGATAAATAAGTCTAAGATTAATTTAACTACTTTACTTGCATCTACAATCTATTTTTTGAAGCAACATTAGTTGTTTGGATGAAATGATGTTTCCACATTAGAAAAAAAAGTGTCAGAAACAGCTTTATCACACGGACATGAGCGCTGCACGTCCACGTGTGTGTGTGTGTGTGTGTCGTCAGCGAGCGCATCGGGGGCCATTACAGTAATAACTGGAGGTTTAAAGCGTGAGTCAGTCTCCGCTCGGCGCTGGGATTGGCAGTCTAAACAACTCAGTCCAATTACCAGCGTTTTCATTCCATTACAGGCCTTCCCTCGAGGCCCGGTCGACACACACACAATCGTGGCACAATTAATGTGTTGTGTTCTGACACACGTGAGCTTGAGACGACGGACTGCAAATCAGTCCACCGCTCACGCCAGTTCAGAGACTGGATTTCTGCCTTCTTTAGTAGGAAACACTGCAGTCGCTCTCAGTGTTATCTTGATGAATCAAAGAGGCCATCTTGTTTTCAGGCTCTACTAGAACAGGTTTTCCTGCTTGAATGTTGATTATTTTCCTCATATTCTCCATTGTTGCGGCTCCTCTCTTCCCAGTCTGTCAGTAACGCTCTGTTTACTTCCTGTCTCTATGAAGCCCCTCCTTCTGAAAAGCACACTGTGCTCTGATTGGTCGGCTGGATCAGTGTGTTGTGATTGGTCGAGCGCTTCGAGTGTGTTTGGGAAATTCCCGCCCCTTACCATAACTACCAGTTTAACACACTACTAACTAACTCAACCAGGCCCCGCCCCTTTATTCTGCGTATGAATTATTATAATGAGGATTATTGTGACGTGTTCGTTCCCGGAAGAAACTCAAGACTTCAATGGAGGCGTTTCAGGAGTTCAGAAACACTGACACTGATATAGAGAAGAACTGGAGCTTTTTCATGCTTTCATGCACACATTAACATAACTTTATTCTAGAGCTGCTGTAACGCCAAAACAATCTCTGTTACTGTAATCTCCTATTATCACTGAAAAGCTGCTGTGAAACGATCTGTATTGTTAAAGCGCTCTGTAAATGAAGGTGACTTGACACAAACAGCAACATTTCACACTGAAGAAACGAAAGAAAGCACCTCGTTAAATGAAAACGAGGCACAGAAGTAAAGATGCTCGGGTCTGAAATGAGCTCACTGGCACTGCAGCTTGTGTTTCTCAGCCACTAATCGCATGTTCCTGTTACTGACTCATTACATCCTGGCAAACGTCCCGAGGAAAGTTTTCTCGTCCAATCTGTCTCTGAATAGTTTCCGAGTTTGAATCAGGCTTCTCCTCAATGCTTGTTCTGGTGTGTAGCGCACTGGGTTTGTCACATTAAAGGAGTAGTTCACTTCAGAATTAAAATTTCCTGATCATTTACTCACACACACGTCGTCCAAGATGTCCATGTCTTCAGTGGAAAAGAAATGAAGGTTTTTGAGGAAAACATTCCAGGATTGTTCTCCATATAGTGTCTTCAATGGGGTCCAACGGGTCGAAGGTCCAGAAATGAGTTTCAGTGCAGATTCAAAGTCTCGACACGATCCAGCCGAGGAATAAGAGTCTTATCTAGACAAACCATTGGTCAGTTTATAACAAAAATGAACATTTATATAGTTGTTAACCACAAATGCTGGTCTTGCAGAACTCTGTGATGCGCCACACATTATGTAATCTGCACTGAAACTCACATTTGGACCTTCGACCCGTTGGACCCCATTGAAGTCACTATATGGAGAACAATCCTGGAATGTTTTCCTCAAAAACCTTCATTTCTTTTCCACTGAAGAAAGAAAGACATGACCATCTTGGATGACGTGTGTGTGAGTAAATGATCAGGAAATTTGAATTGTGAAGTGAACTACTCCTTCAGTAGCGGTTGAACTGGGCGGCCCGATTTAAAGCACTTTGGGGTTCTTGACAAAATGCGATCCATATCTTGTGCCGTTCCAGGGCCAAAACCTGAGTGGTGAATAATGCAAGGTAGAGCTGGACATGGTGGAAATGAGCAAACACACACGCTGAATTTATTACCGCCTCTAATGGGCAAAATGCATTACAATGCCATTTGTGATATGTAGCGGTACACAACCTTTCTGCTTATTATAAATTAATGCAAGGCTGGAGACGATAGATGAAACACGGGCGTTTCTGTCTCGATACGTGCAAGAACTCACATCAAACATTAATTGAAACTTCGGCTGCATAACAGAAAAAAATAAACAAATTACAAGCATTTCACACTCAGCTGAATCTCACCAAAGGCCTCGAAGCTTCTGAAAGACAGAAGTCTCTTTTGCTCACCTGGAGAGTTAAAAACAGCACATATTTGAAACAGAAAACTTTACCGTCAACTTTCATCAGTTTAGTGTATTCTTGAATTAAAACTATATTTAATATATTAAGTCAATCATCAGTATTACTACAGTTAGTAAACTTGGCTCTTTTCACTTGAGACTCTATGAAACCGCCCAGCAACCATCCAGAACACCCTAGCAACTGCTGGACAACCAAACAGGCATAAAAAAGCTTTAAACTTCTTAGCAACGCCATAGCAACCACACACAGTACCCTAGCAACCACCCAGAACTGTACTGTAGCAACTGTTAAACAACAAAACAGGCGGAAAAAAGCTTTAAACATCTTAACGCTACATTAACCACAGTTCCCTAGAAACCCCATAGCAACAACTCAGAACACTGTAGCAACTGCTGGACAGCAAAACAGGCTGGAAAAAAGCTTTAAACGTCTTAGCAACGCCATAGCAACCACCCATAATACCCTAGTAACCTCATAGCAACCACCCAGAACACTGTAGCAACTGCTGGACAACAAAACAGGCAGAAAAAAGCTTTAAACTTCTTAGCAACGCCATAGCAACCACCCACAGTACCCTAGCAACCACCCAGAACACTGTACTGTAGCAACTGTTAAACAACAAAACAGGCGGAAAAAAGCTTTAAACATCTTAACGCTACATTAACCACAGTTCCCTAGAAACCCCATAGCAACAACTCAGAACACTGTAGCAACTGCTGGACAGCAAAACAGGCTGGAAAAAAGCTTTAAACGTCTTAGCAACGCCATAGCAACCACCCATAATACCCTAGTAACCTCATAGCAACCACCCAGAACACTGTAGCAACTGCTGGACAACAAAACAGGCAGAAAAAAGCTTTAAACTTCTTAGCAATGCCATAGCAACCACCCACAGTACCCTAGCAACCACCCAGAACACTGTACTGTAGCAACTGTTAAACAACAAAACAGGCTGGAAAAAAGCTTTAAACTTCTTAGCAACGCCACAGCAACCACCCAAAGTACCAGAGTTACCTCATAGCAACAAACCAAAACACTGTAGCAACTGCTGTACAATAACACAGTTCAAAAACACCCTAGAAACTGCTTAGCAACGCCCTGGCAACACAATAGGGAGTTTTGCACAGGCAAGCATCACTCAGGTTTTCTTGCACTATTGAAAAACATTCAATATTTTATATAGCCTAATAAACATTCTAAATATGTTAAGTCAATAAATCACAATTACTAGTGCTCATAGGGATCTAAACAAACCCCTACCATGCATTAAAACTCATTGTGTAACTCACAAACACCTAGTAAGCGCCTGAGCAACACCCTGGCAACCACCCAAATCACCATAGCAACATAGTACTTTTTCAAAAGAATGAAACACTAAAATTTCCTTTCAAAAATGTAGAAAGTGGAGTTTACTTTGAGACCTGCCACTGTATAAAACTGAAACGAGAGGAGTTTACAGGAGATGTGTGAAACACACAACAGAACGTCTCCTGTTGGCTCCGGACAGAAGAATGGCTTCGGGGGAATTCATCACAGCTTGTGTTGGCTGAGATCATGACGGCTTCTCTCAGACACTAAAAGAGTCGTGGCCAGATCAGCTCTCAACCTCGACCACACTTGTGTTCGGCTGAACCCGGCGGGCACAGCCCAGCTCCCATGAGCCTCCTCTGCCAAGCTGCGCCCGCACACGTCGACGCATATGAAAACAATTACATTAATTGCATGTCTTTGGCTACTTGTGCTAAATTACACAAGGCAGTGAATTAAGGGCCATTTACATAGTTGAATTCTCCCGTCTCACCTCTGCTAAAGTGAAGCTGTGCATCTAGTGCTCAGATACACCAAACGAGCCCTCGTTACACACACACTGACACTGATGCTGTGTTCAGAACAGCTGTCAAGCCTATGATTGCTGCATATATATATATATATATTAGTGGTGTAACGAGACCCTCATGTCACGATTCGATACACATCACGATACGATATTATTGTGATACTCCAAGACACATGATAAAAGGTTAACAAAAAATTTACTGTTGATTAAAATGCTGAATTTGGTTTTAAATTGTGTGTGTAAATGAATAGGATGGACTTGGTGCTGAAACCCAATGAACAATAGAGACACCAGAATAACAATATTCATGATTCTGAAGCTGAAAACAGGATTATTGTAGATGAATATGCTTGATCTCTGTCACTGACTAGATATATTTAAAATAATGTATAATGTAGGCCACTTTTACTGGTAACATCAGACATTTGGCATTATCAGGACCCACAAATATTCTCCCACTGCATTATTATACATTATATTCAACATTATATATAGTAGTTTAATGTAGTACTGACACTAAAACTATCCACAATATATATTATCACCATCCACGATACATATTGTTGCATTATTGTATTGCGATATATTGTGACACGACATATTGTTACACCCCTAATATATATAGTATACCATGTACAGTATGCAAATATCCCGTATGCATGACCTACTTGTGAAAGAAAGCATCCAGCAGGACAAGTATGAGTAGTACAGTACAGTAGTATGCTATGCTATCCTCTCTCTCTCTCTCTGGTCATATGTCTAGTTGAGTGTGTTGTGTTGAGGTAAATCACTGCTGTGTGTGAGTCCGTGTTTAACAGCATCTGTGTCCAGATCGAAGCTCGTCCCCTCATAACTCACGGTGGAAGTGGCGACGCGACACGCTCACAAATCACACTCGCAATTAATATCCTCAATGAGAGCGCAGAGCCTTCTACAGCTCCTGAACTTTATGGCGTTTCCATTGATCACCGTTCCACAACAACAAAACGCTGCTTATTTATCGCTCTGGAGTGTTACTCAGGCCCTGATTAAAACATCTGTCACATACAAGATGCTGAAAAGGGTAAATGATCACTGGTGTTTCCATTAGTCTCCAGAGAGAGAGAGAGAGAGAGAGAGAGAGAGAGAGAGAGAGAGAGAGAAGGAGTGTGTGAGAGAGAGAGAGAGAGAGAGAGTGTGAGAGAGAGAGGCTCAAAACCATTTATTTACCAAAATTTTAAAAATACAATTTTACATTATTTTTCCAGGACAAAAACAAAACAAAATGCATCTAAAATAAATAAATAAGTAAATAAATAAAGAGAAATAAATAAAATTAAATATACAAGTCCAAACAATCATCACTATCAATATCACAAATACACTGATTCACAGCCCATCGGTGTTTAAACTTCTCCATGTCATTTACCAGTTTATGATATGTGAACTCAATTTTAATGCGAGATTTTACTAGTCCTTTTAAAATGGACACAATATCATCTGACCCAGCCCCGTTCAAACGATATTTTCTTGATAGCCAAATTGCCAGTTTAGCTTTTCCAAAAATAAAATTTAACAACACATGCACTTCCCTCTTTCTTCTACTGTATTTTGGACCATAAATAAAAGAAACTGGAGTAAAAACTTCTCCCAATTTATGAGACCACTCTTCTAAAATACAAAAAACTGGTTGAAGTCTTTTGCACTTTAAAAACAGGTCCGTAGCCAGACTATTGAAAGGGGGGGGTTCTTTTTTTCCAAAAGTGGACCTTTTTGCATTTTTTCTCGTCCTTTTGTATTTTGTTTGTTTTATTTCCTGCGCCCTGGGCATCAAGAGTCAAGGCCCCGGCGTAGTTAGGGGGGTTCTGGGGCATGCTCCCCCGAGAAAATTTGGATTTCTCTGATCTACATATGTGCAATTTAGGGCTTTTGAAGGCCAAAAAATTATAAGAAATAGGCTAGCTTTAAAACCTATCATTAGATTATTTGTCAATACCTCTCCTCATCTTCATATTTCTTTTTCTCTCAGTCTTCTTATCCTGGCCTATTTCTTCCCCTCCTAAAGCTGAACTTAGTCTTTTCATTTTCGTCAGTGAAGTAGGCTCAACTGATATTTATACGTTTTATGAATAATTTTCTTAGACAAGTTAATTTACTCAAGGCTAAAGCTGTAGCCTAAGTCAGTATTGACATTAGGAACCTTCTGCAAGCTTTGGAATTTGAAAACGTCTGTTTTTAAATGTTAAAAGTAATTTTAAATCATACAAATTATAGTCTACGTTTACCGCAGTTGGTGGAATTGGCAGACGTTCCCTTAAGCATCGTGCGCTGTGGAAACGCGTCAAAGCATTTTCAGGTATAATTATGCAGCATTAATGCACGAATGATTTTGAATTAATATTTTCATCATGTCGATATACAATGGTCACATAATATTAAAACTAATCTTGCTATTGATATCTTTGTTAGACCCGACCCTATAGAACAAATTTCCGGCTAATATCGAACCTAAAACGAATTTACCGCGCTCAACCAGCGGGAGTGCATTTCACGAATTAGTAATCGCTGGCGTTCAGCGGGGAGGGAGGAAAGTCTGCGTGAACCCGCGTAGATGCACTTTATGCAGTGAAGACTGTAAAGTGTTTGATAACTTTATTACATTTCTGTGTATTTCCTCCTACCTGTCAGTGCCCCTTAGATGTCATGTGCCCCTGAGCAAGTGACCAGTTGCCCTAATGGTTAATCCGGCCCTCGCCTGCCATGTCTATCGGCTCGCTTTCGGGTTATAGCCTACTTTCCGCGACTGCGCAACTGGGTTATAGGTTGCCAGGTTGAAGTGACAATAATGGGTTGAAATTGTAGGCTATATGGTGTGGATTGTGTGAATATAATGCATTTAATACAAGATGTCTGGCAACTGGTCAACATTAGACAAACATATTGGTCCGATTATACATTAAAGGTGTTTGGGCCATGCAAATTACGGGAGTTTCCCGGGAGAAATAACAAATCGGGAGGGGTCTGGGAGATAGGGCTAAAAAACGGGAGAAACCCGGGAAAAACGGGAGTGTTGACAGGTATCCGCGGCACACACACACAAGTCCAGCTACAATAATCATATTAATTTTAAACGGCAACCCAGAATATTTGTCACAAGCATTGATTAAAACAATGATGACAAAATCACATAAAAAAAAAAAACAAAAAAAAAAAACACTTAAATTCTGGACCTTTGGCAGTGAGGGGGGGTTCGTTCGAACCACCCGAACCCCCCCTGCCTACGGGCTTGAAAAACAAATGAAAAACTGTCTCCTGTTCCCCACAGAAAGGACAGCCCTCCCCTACCTGTGGATCAAGGTGTGCTATGTGTCTGTTCGTAGCTATTATCCCGTGTACTATCCTCCACTGCAGGTCTCCAGACCTCTTCTCAATGGGAGGTTTGTACAGGGACCTCCAACTGCCTTTGGGGGAGGCACCTGGCCCAAAAAACGCTAACAGTCTCTAGTGCTTTAAGATGCCATGATTTCACACACATAGTATATATGTCCGTCTTATCAGCATTGCAAAAGTACTTCGGCTGATGATTCTTAAAAGACAGCAAGCAACCTTCTTTCTCTTGCCATGTACCATTCTCTGGTGAAAAAAAAAAAAAGAGAGAGAGAGAAACAGAGAGGAGTGAGAGAGAGAGAGAGAGAGAGAGAGAAACAGAGAGAGAGAAACAGAGAGAGTGTGTGTGTGAGAGAGAGAGAGAGAGAGAGAGAGAGAGAGAGAGAGAGAGAAAGTGTGTGTGTGTGAGAGAGAGAGAGAGCGTGTGAGAGAGAGAGAGAGAAATTGACAATTCTTTTTTTTCTTGAATATTGCAGTGTTTATTCTAAATTATTTATCTTTATTGTGTTAAATTCATGTTCCTGGTAATCTTGACTCAGAATATCTTCCTCTCGCAGCATCTCTTCTCTTCTCTGATGATGTGGGCGGGGCAACCTGTCACTCACATGAGATCAGCCAATAGCAAACCACAATCATCCAATCAATTCCCCGCAGACAAAATCAAGCCCCGCCCACATTTGTTCTCGATCAAGAAGCGTTTCACTCGGATATACGTCACAATAGGGAAGAAAAGACTAGCACAACTATCGTTTCATGCCGACTTTAATGTAGTTCCTAATCTAGTTGTCTAATAAACCTATCATTGTGCTTCACGAATATTGTTGACTCTTTTACAAATTGCTTGTTTTCCTCTTTTGTAAGTCGCTTTAGATAAAATAATCTGCTAAATGCATAACTGCACTAAAAAATAAACAAACAGCATGAACAGTGTAGTGTGACTCACAAACAAAAGAACCAATTTTTTAAACGAATCAATCAAAAGAGTCACTTTATTGGTCTGAATTAGTCTTGCTGAATTCATTGGACTGATTTAAACTAATTAGTCTAGTGAGTGACTTCCTGATAACCTGATTAACAAAGATTATCATTCTCAAAAAAAAAAAAAATGTTATAATAAGTGGATTTTAATTGTAAAAAAAAAAAGAAAAGAAAAGTGTACGTGATTTTGAATGAGATTTCACTTATTGCATGTCATGGCTGGTTAGGATAAAAAAGATGTGATTTATGACTTGTCGTTTTATTGCATTGCATTTCAGGTTATTGCACTGTCTAAAGTGGCGGTCACATGATTTTAAGCATGTGCAATAATTTCAGACAAATACGAGCAATAAAGAGTGTTTGTGAATAAGCCAGATCAGCAGATTGTGGATGAATTATGACAGTAGAGGAGTATTGACTGACACAGCTCTCACTACACGAGTCGAGGTGTTCACTGCTGGACGGCTGCATACACGGAGAACAACAATAAGATAATGTATTAGTGGTGTGTGTTCTCACCTGCGCTGTTCATCTAGCGTGACTGAGTCATTTCACACAGCGAAGAGCATCTCTCATTCACACACACACACACACACACACACTGAAGAACTCCTCCATCTAAACTAAGAATGAGCGCCATGTTAGTGCAGCAGAATCTGCTCCCAGCGGCTCTTTACGCTGAGAAAGGCTTGATCTCGTTCTGCCACGGCTCTCTGTTGGAAAGTGACAAACAGAAAGGCTTGGAAATTCTGATCCAGGGTTTTCTAAACCCCTTTGACTTGATTTGACTATATATATAAAATAATAAATAAAATACTAAAATATTATAATAAAATATTATAATAAAATATTAGCTCAAAGGGCTAATATTAGCTGACAAAAAAAGTTTCTGAATCCCTGCTTTAATAAGTCACATTCACTGAGTCTTTAGAGTGACTGAAGTGAACAAAACCCTTCTGGCGTCGCTGTATCGGGTGTGTCTGTGCCTCAGTGTCTGCAGCAGCGACCGTATCGAGACTATAGTGAGACACGGGACAGCTCGGGTTCTGCCCGTGGATATAAACTATTTAGGAAAAGGGTGGAGTCTGCATGAGGGATGCCAGATGAATTGTTGGAAAGAGTGAGATCAGCAGCTGTTTATAAACACCGAGCGCTGTGATTGGTGAGATTATAGATGCGTGCTTTTGTTTAGTAACACTACACAGGGAAAATGACCACAAGAATGTAAATGTCACACAATTCAACGAAAGGAAACATCAGAATGAGTTCCTGTTTATGTCGGAGTTGTGCACGTGTTGTTAGTGTGTGTGTGTGTGTGTGTGTGTGTTTGTGTGTGTGTGTGTTTGTATGTGTGTATAGGTGTGTGTGTGTGGACTCACAGGCGATGCGGACGTGGGCCTTCCGGCTCTTGGTGGTTCCCGCTGAGCTCCAGGCCACACACTGACACCAGAAATCCTCCAGACCGAACAGTTCCTCCACTTGCTGACGGGTGATCTCGATACTGGCCTCCCGAACCACCAAACCTACACACACACACACACACAAAGTGTCACTGACACTGAGACATCGAGGTTCTGCAGTCAAACGCTCATACTCTTTGACCTCTGGCTGTAATTCAAGTGTCTATATATCTATATATATATATACAGTAGTCAACATTTGAAGTGGATCAAAAAAGTTCATCAAAGTTGTCCCAAGACAAGAATGGTTATTGTTCACAATTCATGTATAACTTTGATGAAAGGGTTTGATCCACTTCAAATGTTGACTACTATATATATATAAACCCAGCCAGTTATTTCAGCTCTATCTACTTAAACAGGGAATGACTGAAAGACTGTTTGTCAAGATCACATGTTTCAGTAACAGAACTGATTTGCCACTATTTAATTAGATCAATATTCAAGCCTTAGTGATTTTACCACACATCCTAACACCTCATAATCGTGGTAATATCAGAGTGATAAATGGCTCTTTAGCTCATATTTATCATAATCATATATCATACACTGAACAAAATTATAAACGCAACACTTTTGTTTTTGCCCCCATTTTTCATGAGCTGACTTTTTCTATGTACACAAAAGGCCCATTTCTCTCAAATATTGTTCACAAATCTGTGTTAGTGAGCACTTCTCCTTTGCCGGAGATAATCCATCCACCTCACAGGTGTGGCATATCAAGATGCTGATTAGACAGCATGATTATTGCACAGGTGTGCCTTAGGCTGGCCACAATAAAAGGCCACTCTAAAATGTACATCTGTATAATTATTTTATAATATACTTTTCTATATAAAGCTGCATTTTGTCATCATATCATAAAGATCAGCTGATTCTTCGCTTCTACAACCTCCACATTCATCCATGCATTGTCATTTCTCCGTTCTCATACCGTCTCTATCATTCCTTATACTTCACGTACATGCTTTAATTTGTGCCGTCACAGAACAGCACACGTCATAAACAAACCCGTGAGGCT